>CM055272.1:44159312-44325773 GCA_029237695.1 Conchocele bisecta
TGGCAACTAATTTGAATCACCCCTTCTCTGAAGTAGGCTACGGCCGTACTTACGTGCCATGTGGTGACGGGTCAGTCTTGTGATGGACGTCGTTCCATGTAATCACGCCCTGCTGACCAGTTGTGACGGAGTTTCCAATCGTGAAAACCAGTCTGCGGTCAAATGCAACCCTCAACATCTGACAAATAAGACGTCCCTCGTTGTTATCTGGTAGGAAGGCCATTCGAGTTATACCTCTGTACGGCTGCCCAGGATCGGGGTGCATTTGCTGAAAACACAACAAATTGGGATACCTTTATTAATTAGTCAGAGCTCCAGTAGCCAATTTCATCAAAATTGCAAAGTATACTTATCTAGCAAAGTATACTTTGAGGGAGTAATCATTTAGTTTTCCCGAAATGCATTATTTCATATAGAACTAACGACTGCATATATTTCATGATTGAAAGTATGCAGAATTATTATACTGAATTTATTACATTATCACAGCCAAAATTTGTTTGTTTGTTTGTTTGTTTGTTGGGGTTTAATGGCCTATCAACAGCTAAGGTCGTTTAAGGCCAGGTCAATGGGTTTTGTACTAAATCCCATATATTACCTGTACAAGTACATGTACTTGAACATGTACTTGCACAGGTAATATATGGGATTTAGTACTAAACAAATGGGGGGAAAATCCCAAAATTGTGATGATTAAAAGTATGCAGAATTATTATATTGAATTTATTACATTATCACAGCCTGTGATAAAGTAATAAATTCAGTATAATAACAATTAATAAATTTATCCTTAAAATAAGTATACTATTCAATGTTGGTGAAATATGCTCCAGATAAGCTTCATGTACTGTGTACTGTACTCCTAGAATTCAAACTAAAAGCGTATTTCATTTTTGCAAACAGATTACATCTGTATTTCCAATATCAAATAGATGCTAATGCAATTGTTTTCTCACTATTCAACAGCCTATTAATACTAATTTACTAATATGTAAGTCCGGTTTAGAGAGGTTCCACAGTAATCCAGCTATATGAGCAGTCCAAGACCAATCCTGTGTGCTTTGCAAGTATGAACAGACATTATCCTTATATACTGTTTATTCAACCAGGTGGGAAGATTATCGTGAAATAAAGCACAAGTGATTGGGTCCCATTCATCAAATAAATGAGCACAACACTCGTGAACAGTGAAAGTAAATGGGTTTAACGTCCCAGTAACAGCTAATATAGAGATATGCAAAAATTAACCCTTTAAACGTGAAAGCCCACTATAGCGGTTTATGCAAACAGTGCAGATTCAGAGGAGCCGGCTCATAATGAACAGTCTCACAGGATCTGCCCTTTTGGAAAGTAATTTCCATATTTGTTTAGAACAAAAAATACCGACTTTTCATAAATGGACTAGTCTGAAAAACATTTTGTGATGGTTGGATTGGTTGGACAATTAACATATCAAAATCCATTCCAGTTACTTAGGGGTGAAAGGGTTAAGTTTAAAGTCTCATCCGACAGACCCGTGGGATGGAAATACTATTTAAGTACTTTTCATGCCTAAGGTGAGAACTGAACTCACAACCTCCGGTATTGAAGTCCAATGTCATGTCCCCTAGGCCACAGCCCATCTCTGACCAGGGTGTCCGGTTTAGAGAGGTTCCACTGTAATTAACCACTTCATAAACATGTTTTGTCATTTTCAATCATAAACAGACATGACAGTGACATAAATTGCAGTGAAACTAAAGACAATGGGGTCCCCATGGTGTTTGGTTTAGAGAGGTTCCACTGTACACTAATCAAAACAAAAGCCATGTTACTCACCCCTTGATGACCTCTAAAGAAGCTGTAGAGTATCTCGATCCGTCCAACCGACTCGTAGCTGGCACAGTGGTGATACTGGGAAACAGTCACCTCCATGTCCCCATCCGGCTGGTCCCCGGTCACGATGCCACACAAGGCACCGCACGTCGGGCACACCTTCTTTATGGCAAACTGGTGTGCGATGCAGTCGCTGCAGAATATGTGGCCACATTGCAGCTTCTTTGGGTTGGTGACTGTATCCATGCAGATGACACAGTCATCTGCTTCGTCGTCTGCTTTGACGTCTGCTTTACCACCGTCTGCTTTGCCGTCTGCTTTAAGGCTGTCTGCTTTGTCGTCTGCTTTGTTATTGTCTGCTTTATCGTCTGCGCCGTCGTCTGCTTTGTTGTCTGCTTTAAATTTGTTGTTGTAAGAGGATGATGTTGAAGGTATCTGAAATGTGGTTGTGACTGTAGAAATGGGGCTTATGGGATTTGTGACCAGTGTAGCTCCTGATCAAATAGCACTCATTTAGCCTGCGTGATAACGATATATGTAGCAGGTTATAAGCATGGAAGGTGTTCCATTGATGGAATGGCGAATAGTGCAGATCCTGGTCAGACTGTGCGGATGCACAGGCTGATCTGGATCTACACTGGTCGCTAAACACATAAATCCCATTTCTCCTGTCACAGCCACAAATGTGACTGTGACTAGAGTCATATGCCTTATGTTTTGTGTGAACAGTCTAGCTCCTGATCTGTGACAATATGGAGCTTATAAGCATGATGTGGTGGTTGGTTGCGAGCACACAATGGGTAATTTAACGATCGGGATTCATTCTTACCTGAATCCTGACCAGAGATCGACTTGACCCTCAGGTACATTTTTGGCTTTTTTGAAACTGTTGAAACTGGTTATACCCTAATAAGAGTAATCCTACCGGTATTACTTTAAGGGGCAGGGGCCAAGTGACTTGTAAACCACTTTATAAACCAAAAACTAAACATGAATACTTTTAAAAAATTATACAGCCATATACAGTTATATTAATACCGTCCAAACCGTAAAATATCAACCTGAGTATTAACGATTATATGCTGATATGAAAAAATACACTCTTCAGTGAGCGGGGCAGGTCCCGATGTCATGATGACGTTCAACGTCGCTCTGACGCTGCTACGAGTCTTTGGGTGTTGGGATCACACCACATTTATCTTATGTTCATAGTTTTTCGAAGTACTGTCCATTTCTGTTTATGCACTGTTTATTCTGATGTCGTTTGATCCATGTAGCGAACACCGACCCATAAAATTGATCACCAAACCTCCTGACAACTTGCTGTACATGTACATGTGTTACGAGTTCATTGGTATCGGTCCACGTATGCCTGACTAATGACACGAGGGTCACTAATAACTCCCGATCGTCCAGTTTGGTGGTCATAATCCGTTGAATTTCTTCCATTGGTAAATCTTATGGACTACTTATAAACTAACAGCACACTTTTGGTTTTCCAGTAGCATCTTGGAGCATTTTAATGGTGTCGCCTTGTGATTTCCCAATAGAAACGCATAATTTAATAATTGTGCGCTCTTCCGCTGCGTCAAAAACACACATTTTCTGCATCATCTGATATTCTCCCACGTATGCAAACGGCTTGCAAAATCTAAACAAGGTTACTGCCGACGTCGAAAATTATTAATATCAGAATATGATGTTAACGTCAAATATATGTTTCCGGTAAAATTTTGACGTGTTTAAACCCTCTGGCGCTATGTAATGTCCATATGATCTACGGGTGTGCTGTTAAATGTACCCGACATCTTCGACGTGCCCTGCAAATCGCTATATTGGTATGTAATTATACGGATATTTCATTAACAGATTGAGTGATTTTAAATATATGTGCAGGTATAATTTATAAAATATAACATTTTATAGTAGTCATATTTAATTTGACAAAATTGTGTTACTTTTCTTAATATGCAGGGTTACCACAAACTTTACGTACACACCTCGTACAAGAATGCCAAAGACGTATCTGAGGGCCAAACCTGTAGCCTATTTTACCAACATTGCAAAGTATACTTATCTCGCAAAGTATACTTTGAGGGAGAAATTTTAAATTTACGGATAAATTTATTAATTTTTATTATATTGAATTTATTACACTATCACAGACATTTTACAGCCATTTTGGCTGTGATAATGTAATAAATTCAGTATAATAATTCTGCATACTTGTAATCATCAAATATATGCAGTCGTTAGTTCTATATGAAATAATGCATTTTGGGAAAAATAAATGATTACTCCGTTAAAGTATACTTTGCTAGACAAGTATACTTTGCAATTTTGATGAAATCGGCTACAGGTCTCTGGTCGGGATGCCGGTAAGGATCACGATTGTTACATCACATGCTCCCACCTGCCACCCACTACAAAGAGTGTACAATAATCGTTGATCATGGGCAAGTTGATTAGATATACTGCTCAATTAAATTTTATAGTCTGTTATTGTTTGCGTAATTTCCTTTTTTTCTCAATAAAATATGATTTGCTGGCACATGAGATGGGAGATGATTCTCATGTGCCTGCAAAACATGTTTTCATGAACAAGAAAAAAGAAGCAAACAACATGTTTTCCAGCATTCAAAGGATTAGCTTGTAAATTCTCTTACTTGTAAGTCAGCATTTTGTGACTTTTGGAAACCATGTTCATCTCTCGAAGCATTCATATGTCCACTTCTTTGTTGTGATGTGACATCACTCTTCCTTGATGACCTTGCACTGTTTCTATGGACACCGGCTCTTTGGGCTGTACTCGATTTGTTGTGCTGTGATTGCACACTAGAATTCGAGGCCACTGCAGACCTAGGTCTAGCAGAAATATGTGTGTCTTGCGTCGTTGCTGTTGTTGTTGATGACGGCAATGGTTTATTACGACCGGTCTGTTTTACAACTGGTTGCAAACTGTCTATATGTGCCTTTATTGTTCGAATGGCCAATTGTGTTTTATCCAGGTCGATATTCACCAGATGTACTGTGAGACTCAAGTCGTTGTTTTGCTGCGAGGCGTGCATGTAACTGCGCCAGAACTGTTCTGCCGAATATTCTGGTTTCCCTTTGCCAGTGCCTGTTACAATAACAAAGTGTATTCTACATCATTTTGATATACTCGATTTGTTCTCCCACTCAGTCTCCCTTACCCGTCCCAAATATCTTTGTATGTCCAATAAACAAACAAGTGTGAAGAGGGAAAAGCCCATATTTTGGAATGATAAATCTATCCATTATACAGTAGACGCTGAGTGGAAGTGCAATTGTAAAAGCGTGCCGTTATTGACAACATCATGGAGATGAACGATGTCAAACAAACTTTAACCCTTTCAACACCACAAACCTTTTTAGTTGTGTTTGTAAACTGTAGATCCAGATTCCAGTCTCTTCACGATCTGCTCTTTTTGCAAGTAATTTTCATAGTTATTAAAAAAAAAGAAAATGTGGCTTGTCGGCACAGGAATTCCCCCGGTGGCAGATTGGAAAAACTGTGAAATATTTAAGTAATCCTATGACAGAATTGAGAAACTCCGGCGAACTTCTTCATGTGAGAAAATGTTCAAAGTTGTCAAGGTCATATTAAGGGCAGCATGGATGTGTGGCACTTGTCCACAGGTATATTCAGGGATCAATTTACAGGGCGAAGTGGGCGATTTTGTCTCCCTAAATGGTACCACTTCTCCCTATTTTGGGCTGAGGGAGAAGTTTTTTCACTATATAAAATGGAACATTCCAGTAAAACAGCCACATTTCACCAATTTATGGTGAAAATTTCTCCCTGTTTTGAAGGCCTAGATTGACCCCTGATATTGTGTGAAATATTTAAGTAATCCTTCAAGGGATATAGAAGAATTATAACAAAATTTCAAAACTCTGGCGAACTTCTTAATGTGCCAATCACACGGACACACAGACACACAGACGGACCAAACACTATATGCCTCCGGCTCTACAGAGACCAAGGGAATAAAAAACACGCCCTTCTTATAAATGGACTAGTCTGAAAATTATTTTGTGACAATTGGATTGGTCTTTAAATTAACATATCATAGTCCATTCCAGTAATTCAGGGTTGAAAGGGTTAGTCAATCAACAACGTTGCACGCCGTCATCATGTGGGGCTAATGTAAACATTGGAATATAAGCGCAATACATTGACTGCTGAGTGTTTCCATTTTGAATTTATGGAAGGTGTAAATAGTACGACGATAAGGGCATGGGTTCCTATGATGAACTAGAAAATGTGGTCTGTCGACGCATTTAGGGCCCCTATATGAGACTCTTACAAAAACTATCAAATAAATGAAGACAGATGGACAGACGTATGATCAGTAGCGAGGGTAATTGTATTAATGTGGACGGATGTATTGTTACTAAGTAATGCATGTGTGCAATATGAAGATATTAGCTGAAGGCAAACAGAAATTATAGGCGATTTGAGAAACTGTTACAAAAACTTTCAAATAAATAAATAGACAGACGGACGCGCGTACAATCAGTAGCGAGGGTAATTGTATTAATGTGGAATGTTGTATAGTTACTAAGTAATGCATGTGTGCAATATGAAGATATTAGCTGAAGGCAAACAGAAATTATAGGTGATTTGAGAAACTGTTACAAAAACTCTCAAATAAAAAACAGACAGACGGACAGACGTATGATCAGTAGCGAGGGTAATTGTATTAATGTAGAATGATGTATAGTTACTAAGTAATGCATGTGTGCAATATGAAGATATTAACTGAAGGCAAACAGAAATGATAGGTGATTTGAGAAACTGTTACAAAACCTTTCAAACAAATAAACAGACAGACAGACGGATGGACGTACAATCAGTATCGAGGGTAATTATATTAATACGGAATGATGTATAGTTACTAAGCATTGCATGTGTGCAATATGAAGATCTGAATGCAAACAGAAATAATAGGTGATTTGAGAAACTCTTACAAAAACTTTTTTTTTAAAAATGGATGGACATACGGACAAGGCGAAACCTATAGGGCACCGCCGATTTTCGACGGGGCCCTAATAATTTCCTCCAGGAAAATAAATCCTGAAAATCCTGTCAGATCACATGGGAGTTTATTTTCTATATCATATTTAAACTCCCCCAACAAAATCTTATATCGATCTGTGGCTGGAGAAGTGGGGCTGATGGGTTTTGCGATCAGTGTAATTAAATTAAAGCTTAAAGGCCCTAAACGGCTCAGTATTACAATTTTCCGATTTTTTCAAACACAAAAACATGTTTGGCAACTGATTTAGTACACAAAACTAACATATACTGCCTAATAGATACATCTCAAGTCTTGAGATTTACATCTTAATCGCAATGTGAAGACAACAAAAACTTGTTTTGTGTACCACTCTGTGCAAAATGTCAATATTGACAAATTAATTTCTGTAACCCAACGGCTTCGGCTCGGAAGCGAGTCGATCAACTCCGGCTATCGGAATTCATCGGCCGCGAATCAGGGAGTTGAGCAGTGGACCCGAGCTTCTACCTGCTGTTTGTTTATCAACAAATATTGATATTTTCATCGACTACAAACTCATTTTTGTACCAAAATGAATGCAAACAGTTTCAAAGTGTGTGTAAATAGAAACCTGTTGGATTTATGTGTGGGAAATCCCAATAGGAGGCCAAATTCGGCAACTTGAGCCGTATTGGGGCTTTAAGAAAATATGGAAACTTACAAAATATGTATTGACAGCCCATGAGCATCACCCCTATAGAGATGAATATCATGTGTAGACAAAACATGTTTTATTGAGAAAAATGGAAAATAAGAAATAAAACTAGAAAATATTGTCCCACATATTTTAAAAAATATCAACAAGAGTTGTCAGAAGACAACGAAGCTCGCCTGTTGGCAGCCTTCATTCAAACTTGTCACAGTTGTATAAAAAAAAATGAATATTATATAACTCGACCTTGGGATAAGGGGTGTGCGGTGGACCTTGACATTGAGGTCAGTGGTGGAAGGTGGGTCGTGGATTTGATATAGCATGTTATAGCATATTAAGATGAATGCATGTATGAAATATCAATGCGCTCCGTGAAAAGAGAAGGAAAACAAAATTTAACCCAGCGTTAAGTTTATGAACACACTAAGTTGGTGATTTTCTACAGCATGATAGCTATTCACATGAGGAATGCATGTTGTGACCTTGGCTTTGGAGAAAGGGGTGGGGGGTGGTCATGGATTTGCTGTAGCACAATAGAGTATCATCAGATGAATGCATGTATGAAATATGAAGGTGTTCCCTCTAAAGAAACAGAAGTTATAAAAAGACATTTACTCCAACGTTAAGTTTATGATGTTGATCTTGGGGAAAGGGGTGGGGTGGGTCATGGATTTGCTGTAGCACAATAGAGGATCATCAGATGAATGCATGTATGAAATATCAAAGCGTTCAAAGTGTAAAGAAACAGACGTTACACAACATTTACCCCAATGTAAAGTTTATGAACATGCTAAGTTTGTGACCTTGACCTTGGGGTAAGGGTTGGTTGGTGGGTTGTGTATTTGCTACAGCATGATAGAGGGTCATCTGAGGAATGTATGTATGAAATATCAAGGCGTTCCATCAAAGGAAACAGTTGTTATCAGACATTTACCCCAGTTTGTGACCTTGACTTTTGGGTAAGGGTTGGGTGGTGGGTTGTGGATTTGCTACAGCATAATAGAGGGTCATCTGAGGAATGTATGAAATAGCAAGGCGTTCCATGAAAGGAAACAGACATTTACCCCAACGTTAAGTTTATGAATGTACTAAGTTTGTGACCTTGACCTTGGGGTAAGGGATGGGCGGTGGGTCATGGATTTGCTATAGCATGATAGAGTATCATCAGATGAATGCATATTTGAAATATCAAGGCATTCCATGAAACGAAACAGATGTTATAATACATTTACCCCAACATTAAGTCTATGAATGTGCTAAGATTGTGACCTTGACCTTGGGGTAAGGGTTGGTTGGTGGGTTGTGTATTTGCTACAGCATGATAGAGGGTCATCTGAGGAATGTATGTATGAAATATCAAGGCGTTCAATCAAAGGAAACAGTTGTTATCAGACATTTACCCCAACGTTAAGTTTAGGAATGTGTCAAGTTTGTGACCTTGACCTTGGGATAAGGGGTGGGCGGTGGGTCATGGATTTGCTATAGCATGATAGAGTATCATCAGATGAATGCTTGTATGAAATATCAAGGCGTTCCATGAAAGGAAACAGATGTTATAAGACATTTACCCCAACGTTAAGTTTATTTATGTTTGTGACAGTGACCTTGGGAAAAGGGGTGGGGGTTGGTCATGTATTTGCTATAGCACGATAGAGTATCATAAGATGAATGCATGTATGAAATATCAAGGTGTTCAAAGTGTAAAGAAACAGAAGTTATACAACATTTACCCCAACGTTAAGTTTATGAACATGCTAAGTTTGTGACCTTGACTTTTCGGTAAGGGTTGTGTGGTGGGTTGTGGATTTGCTACAGCATGATAGAGGGTCATCTGAGGAATGTATGAAATAGCAAGGCGTTCCATGAAAGGAAACAGACATTTACCCCAACGTTAAGTTTATGAAATGTACTAAGTTTGTGACCTTGACCTTGGGGTAGGGATGGGTTGGGTGGGTCATGGATTTGCTATAGCATGATAGAGTATCATCAGATGAATGCATATTTGAAATATCAAGGCATTCCATGGAACGAAACAGATGTTATAATACATTTACCCCAACATTAAGTCTATGAATGTGCTAAGATTGTGACCTTGACCTTAAATTGGGAAAGGGATGGGCGGTGGTCATGAATTTGCTAATCGCACAATAGAGTATCATCATGAATGCATGTATGAAATATGAAGGCGTTTCCCTGTAAATAAACAGAAGTTACACAACATTTACCCCAACGTTAAGTTTATGAACATGCTAAGTTTGTGACCTTGACCTTGGGGTAACGATTGGGTGGGCGGTGGGTCATGGATTTGCGATAGAGTATCATCAGATGAATGCATGTATGAAATATCAAGGCGTTCCATGAAAGAAAACAGATGTTATAAGACATTTACCCCAACATTAAGTTTATGAATGTGCTAAGTTTGTGACCTTGACCTCGGAGTGAGGGCTGGGTGGTGGGTCATGGATTTGCTACAGCATGATAGAGGGTCATCTCTGAGGAATGCATGTATGAAATAACAAGGCGTTCCATGAAAGGAAACATGAGTTATAAGACATTTACCCCACGTTAAGTTTATGAAGGTGCAAGTTTGTGACCTTGACCTGTGGTAATAGGCCGCTGGGTCATGGATTTGCTATAGCACGTTAGAGTATCATCAGATGAATGCATGTATGAAATATCAAGGCGTTCCATGAAAGGAAACAGATGTTATAAACTTTACAACGTTAAATTTATGAATGTGCTAAGTTTGTGACCTTGACCTCGTGTGAGGGCTGGGTGGTGGGTCATGGATTTGCTACAGCATGATAGAGGTCATCTCTGAGGAAATTGCATGTATGAAATAACAAGGCGTTCCATGAAAGGAAACATAAGTTATAAGACATTTACCCCAACGTTAAGTTTATGAAGGTGCTAAGTTTGTGACCTTGACCTTGGGGTAAGGGATGTCCGGTGGGTCATGGATTTGCTATAGCACGTTAGAGTATCATCAGATGAATGCATGTATGAAATATCAAGGCGTTCCATGAAGGAAACAGATGTTATAAAACATTTACCCCAACGTTTAATTTATAAGTTGTAAGTTGTGACCTTGACCTCGGAGTGAGGGCTGGGTGGTGGGTCAATGGATGCTAGCATTATAGTATCTTGGGAGGAAGCATGTAATAAACAAGGGCGTTCCATGAAAGGAAACATAAGGTAAACATTTCCCAAGTAAGTTTATGAAAGGCAAGTTTGTGACCTTGACCTTGGGGTAATGGTGGCAGATTTGCTAGACTTTGAAGTTCATCGATGAATGCATGTATGAAATAATCAAGGCGTTCCTGAAAGGAAATTTAATTTAGAACTTAGTGAAGTGCTATGTGACCTGACCTTGGGATAAGGTGGGTGGTGGGTCATGGATTTGTACAGATGATACAGGGCTGAAGAATGCATGTATGAAATAAAAGGTGTTCCATGAAAGGAAAACAAAAGTTATAAGACATTTACCCCAACATTAAGTTTATGAATGTGCCAAGTTTGTAACCTTGACCTTGGGATAAGGGCTAGGTGGTGGGTCATGGATTTGCTACAGCAGGATAGAGGGTCATCTGAGGAATGCATGTATGAAATAACAAGGTGTTCCATGAAAGGAAACAGAAGTTATAAGACATTTACCCAATGTTAAGTTTATGAATGTGCCAAATTTGTGACCTTGACCTTGGGGTAAGGGCTGGGTGGTGGGTCATCGATTTGCTACAGCATGATAGAGGGTCATCTGAGGAATGCATGTATGAAATAACAAGGTGTTCCATGAAAGGAAACAGAAGTTATAAGACATTTACCCAACGTTAAGTTTGTGGACGATGCCGACGACGCCGGGGGTATGCCATAAGCTCTTCTGCACTTCGTGCAGGGGAGCTAAAAATTTCAAAATCAAATTTGGCATGTGCTCTAAATGTTTTGGCAACTTTCGAGGTTATTTACAAAATATAATAGCATAGATCATGGAAATCAGTTTTGGAAAGTAACATAAGCGATAATGCCGAAATTTTCTGGCCCCAACATGAAAAGAAATAGAAGACAACAATAACAATATTTAGGGGCAGTTTCACTAATCTTCAGATTAAAATGTTCGTAAGTGCAAAATTATGATAGTTTGTAAATTTCAGATTAACAATGTTTTCTTGTAAACAATTATTGGGTTTACAGCCTATGCTCAATAAATGTAAATCCATCAATTGAAATTTCCAGACGATCCTAAAGTTGCGCTTATGAACATCTTAGTTGTACAACGTTTAGTGAAACGGCCCCTGTTTTCCACCTTTCCAACCCTATAGATCATAAAGTAAATATTGGCAAATATTGTAGATCCATATGAGCCGCGCTTGTAAAGCCGTCACATCGGGATCTACAAGGTTTGTCAGTATTTTTCAGATATTTTAAAAAATACCCCTCATTATCACATGAATCACATGGTGTGTTGTAACCCATTTCATAAATGTGATATGACACACGTGTAATAATAACACCTGCAGCGAATTGATTGGCAGGCCGCATCACCCTAATTACACATTCGTATTATGCACTAACGAACAGACAAAACGAAGACGTTCCAAATGATGTCTCTAATGGCTCGACAAAGCAACGTCATTAGTCAGTGACTGTAAAATCACTACAATTGTTAACATTCGCTCCCGTTTGGTAATACGAAGTGCTTACAAAGAACGGGAACCTATACTATGGTATATTTATAATATATCTGTTGCTAGTATTAAAACTATTTTTCTCGGTGGAGATTTTCAACATAATGGGAAAATAGTCAATGGCGTCTTTTCACTGAAACGTATTGGATATCTAACAGTTTTCTGTTCTTTATTTTTTGCTGATTTCCATGACAATCGTTGAATTAACAACACAAGAATTCCACCTCGGAAGCGGTGTCGCGCCTGCCGAGGCATTTGACCATAACACTATCATGGGGATGTGCCAAAGTAAGTATCACAAAAACCGTCATAGAAGTGCATGCTTAGAAAAAACAAGAGGGCCATGATGGCCCAAATTCGCTCACCTGACTCCATGAACACCAGAGGAGAATGTGAGTTCATGTTTTAAAAAAAATTGTGCTATTTTTAGACGGCGGTCATCTTGGATTAAGCGATGACTCATTTTACCAAATCTGAAAATGCTTCACCCAAGGATCGGAACTTCCTATGAAGTTTGGCCAGCATCGGCCATGTGGTTCCTGAGAAAAAGACGTTCAAAATCTCAAATAAATGGACCTTTTGGCGGCCATCATGGATGACATAATCATCCGATTCCGACAAATATTGCGCCAGAGCAATCGCCTCATCGATACCTTCAATTTGATATATGACATGAGCATATTCGGTCAAAAATAAAATTTAGACCCCACGGGCCACGCCCATTTTTGACCCCAGGGTCACCATTTTCACAACTTTAAAAGAGCATTGCACATCGATCATTCCTACCAAGTTTCGTCGAAATCCGGCCAGTGGTTCATGAGAAAAATATTTTTTAAGAATTTGTGCTATTTTTAGACGGCGGCCATCTTGGATTAGCGATGACCTCCATTATAACAAATCTGAAAAGGTTTCACCCATGGACCATAACTGTGAAGTTTGGCTACCATGGGCCAAGCGGTTCATGTGAAGTAGAATTTTTAAATCTCTAATAAAAGAACGACCTTTTGACTTTCGGCGGCCATCTTGGATGACATAACCATCAGATTTCGACAAATAATCACCAGAGTGATCGCCTCATTGATACCTTCGATTTGATATATAACATGACCATATTCGGTCACAAATAAAATTTGACCCCAATTTGACCCCAGGGCCACGCACATTTTTGACTCCGGGGTCACCATTTTAACAACTTTGAAAGAGCATTGTACATTGATCATTCCTACCAGGTTTCGTCGAAATTCGGCTGGCGGTTCATGAGAAGAAGATTTTTAAGAATTTATGCTATTTTTAGACGGCGGCCATCTTGGATTAGAGATGACCTCCATTTTAATAAATCTGAAAAGGCTTCACCCATGGACCATAACTTTTAAGTTTTGCTACCATGGGCCAAGCAGTTCATGTGAAGAAGAATTTTGTAATCTCTAATAAAAGAACGACCTTTTGACCTTTCGGCGGCCATCTTGGATGACATAACCATCAGATTTCGACAAAAAATGCACCAGAGTGATCGCCTCTTTGATACCTTCAATTCGATATATGACTTGACCATATTCGGTCAAAAATAAAATTTGACCCAAATTTGACCCCACAGGCCACGCCCATTTTTGACCCCGGGGTCACCATTTTAACAACTTTAAAAGAGCATTGTACATTGATCATTCATACCAAGTTTCGTCGAAATCCGGCTGGCGGTTCATGAGAAGAAGATTTTTTAAGAATTTATGCTATTTTTAGACGGCGGCCATCTTGGATTAGCGATGACCTCCATTTTAACAAATCTGAAAAGGCTTCACCCATGGACCATAACTTTTAAGTTTGGCTACCATGGGCCAAGCGATTCATGTGAGGAAGAATTTTGAAATCTTTAATAAAATAAAAGAACGACCTTTTGACCTTTCGGCGGCCATCTTGGATGACATAACCATCAGATTTCGACAAAAATGCACCAGAGTGATCGCCTCTTTGATACCTTCAATTCGATATATGACATGACCATATTCGGTCAAAAATAAAATTTGACCCCAATTTGACCCCACGGGCCACGCCCAGTTTTGACCCCAGGGTCACCATTTTAACAACTTGGAAAGAGCATTGTACATCGATCATTCCTACCAAGTTTTCTCGAAATCCGGTTGGTGGTTCTTGAGAAGAAGATTTTTGAAGAATTTGTGCTATTTTTAGACGGCGGCCATCTTGGATTACACAATGACGTAATTTTAACAATTTTGTAATCCCCCTACCTAAGGACCATGATCATGAAGTTTGGTGACTATAGGCCCAATGGTTACTGAGGAGAAGACGTTTGAAAATGTTCACGACGGACGACAGACGACGACGGACGACGGACACATTGCGGTAACAATAGCTCACATGAGCTTCGCTCAGGTGAGCTAAAAAAGGACAAGGTTGAAAGAAACATTTTTGACTTTGAAAAAAAAAGACTAAGTGTTTCCACAACCATGTGAAGGTCAAAAAGGGTCATGGTCATGTTAATGGTGGATGAGTGTGTTCCAAATGCTTACATGTATCAAGTGTCCAAATATTGAGGCAATCTGTCAAGTGATATTTAAGTTATATAATGATGAATGATGTACAAACTTTTCGACACAAAAAAATAAAAAAATGGCCAAGTGTTTCCGCAAAAAAATGTGATGGTAAAAAGGCCAAGGTCATGCTAATGGCGGCATGAGTGTCTACCAAATGCTTAAATGTATCAAGCGTCCAAAAATTGAAGCAATCCATCAAGTAACATTAATGTTATACAATGATGAAGAAACTTGTACAAAACTTTTTGACACAAAAAGTTTTTACCGCAAAAATGAGAAGAACAAGAAATGCGCATATTTTGAGAAACTGTGACAAAGTGGTTAACCGAAAAGTGTGACGGACGGACAGACGGACGTTCTTACATTAGGGTACTTATGTGGCTTATCACATGTTAAATATTAGCCACATAAAACGATTTTTAGCCACATAAAACGATTTTTTAGGTGGCTAATTATAACCAACCCTATCCTAACAAGTCCATAACCCTGTGGGGCTAGCCACATAAGTACCCTAATGTGTGCCCGGACATACAGACAGACGGACGGACGGACGGACGGACGGACGGACGGACAGATGGACGGTCCAAACACTATAAGCCACCCGTTTCTTCGAAACCCGGTGGCATAAAAAAAGGTTAAGGTCATGTCAATGGCGGCATGAATGTGTTCCAAATGCTCACATGTATCAAGTGTCCAATTATTGAAGCAATCTGTTACGTAATATTAAAGTTATACAATGATGAAGTTTGAATAAACTTTTTGACGTAAAACAAATGGCTACGTGTTTCTGCAAAAATGTGAAGGAAAAAATCATGTTAATGGCGGCATGAGTGTGGTCCTCATGCTCTCATGTATGATGTGTCCAAATATTGAAGTAATCTGTCAAGCAATATTAAAGTTATAGCATGATGACGAAGCTGGTACAATTTTTTTGACATTTCGGACGACGACGACGGAAAAAGCGGCAACTATAATCGCGCCTTCTGCTAAAGCAAACATGGCAAAAATACAAATATCTATAAATGTCGGTCAGAACATAACTTTTCCGGTCAAATATTCTCGTTGTAAGCAAACATTGCACAATTCTGCATTTTTTTATGTTGCAAGGAAATAAATAAATAACATTGCTTAGTTTTTTCCAAAACGAAGACAATTCCAAGGTGACCGCGATTCCTGAAAATGAAAGAACCAACATATTAATATATCTTGTCATTTTTGTTTAGAGCACCTTATTCATGTACTTTCAGCAGATAAAGAAATTTTTTGTTTCAAAATGGCCAACATGAAACATGACACAACAACCGGTCGACAGATATTATTTGGAAACATCCAGATTGTCTGTACTTCACACGGTATGGTACCAATAACTATCACAAATGTATACATGTTAGCTATAATATAATCCAATAAGCAATAAACCCTGTAATTCAGTAATTTTAATTTTAAAAATTGCCGCCGTGAACCATCGTACAGCTATAATCAATATACATATATGTTAACTTCAGTTGAAGTATTACGGTATTTGGCCGCGGTTTACGCAATGTTAACATGCGGATTCGGTTTCTAGGATGAATTTCGCATAAAGATAGATGCATTTCATAAAGTTTCTACATAAGCTTCGTACAGAAGGCTGTCCAATAGGGTATTATCTTATTAATGGAATAGTCCAGACCTGAGCAAGGACCTATCAACGTCAGATACGTAGGGGTGAAAGGGTTAATGTGTTAACAGCTTGCCATTAATGTTTTATACTACATTCAATCCAGCTTACCTGTACCCAATAAAGGTATTGCCATTGACTTGACCTTTGGCTGCAGCCCTTTGACCTTGAGGAAGATATTATCGAACACCGCCTGTTGCTTATGTCTCCTATCCTCATTGTTGGATATATCTTTCTTGCTGTACAATATCGCATGGATTACCCACTTGAATTCTGTGTCTGTCCCTTCACACAAAACTACATCGCCCACTACAGGACTCCGCTTATATGAATTGGTTTTCGCCTTTTCAAATTTTTTCCCGCCAATTTCAACCAATTTCTTTGCAACGATTCCTTTCCCTGAACCGGTTGTATCATCACTGCATACAATTACATCAATGTCCTTCAAGTCGAGTATATCGTACTGGTAAACATACAACATCTGCTTGTCCGATAAATGGCATGTAAATATGTTATCTGTTCTCCCACGTAGTATGGTCTGAGAGTAACATGGGTAGAGATTGTCACGTCCAGTGGCTGATCTTGGAGTATTTGCTGTATAGGCGGAGGCTGCCGTCGGTGGTTTCTCATCAGACTTGATTGAATCGTTACTTCTGTCTTTCGTATCACCTGAATTACATAGGAGAATACCAGGCTAGTGTCAGTTGATATCAAATTTGAAAGGCTAGGCCTCGGAAACGCGCCGCGACAAAGAATTCTTTATTCACTCTTACATTGTATGTGACTGTGACTGGAGAAATGGGGCTTATGGGTTTTGCGACCAGTGTAGATCCAGATCAGCCTGTGCATCCACACCGTCTGATCAGGATCTCCATGTTCGCCATTCCATCAAGGAAACACCCATCATGTTTCTATCAAGCAATGTAGATTGTTATCAGGCTACAGGAGTGTGCTGTTTGCTCAGGAGCTACACTGGTCACAAATCCCATAAGCCCCACTTCTCCAGTCAAAGCCACGTATATACATCTTGTGAATAAAATTAAAAGAATGGGGTTAAACATCCCAGCAACAGCTAAGGTCTTATAGGGAGGGGACCACAGTTTTAAGTCTCATCCGACAGACCAGTGGGATCCAACCTATACTGTGATAGTATAATTTTTCATACCCTAGGTAGATTTGGAACTCACAACCTTCAGTATTGAATTCCTGTATTCTACCCCTGTAGCCGATTTCACCAACATTGCAAAGTACATGTATACTTTTCTAGCAAAGTATACTTTGAGGGAGTAATCATTTATTTTTCCGGAAATGCATTATTTCATACAGAACTAACGACTGCATATATTTGATGATTAAAAGTATGCAGAATTATTATACTGAATTTATTACATTGTCACAGCCATTTTTATTACAGTATAATAAAAATTAATAAATTTATTCTTAAATTTAAAATTTCTCCCTCAAAGTATACTTTGCTAGAAAAGCATACTTTGCAATGTTGGTCAAATAGGCTACTGAAAACCTACATTTGTAAATTTCCTTTCATTAAAGTTTGGCTGTGATAATGTAATAAATTCAGTATAATAACAAGAAACGAGGCAAAGCCACGAAGGCCAGGTTTTTTCCAACGTATGCCAAAATGCTGACGATATCGCGCTTTCTGCAAGCGGGTGCGACAATGATGATAAACACCCATGTGATGTATCAAGGTAATGGGTGAAGCAGTTGCAGAGATATAGTACACAAAAAAACTTTAACAAAAAAATTCAAAGTAATTTGACCTTGACATTGGGCACAGGGGCCACACGGTTTGGGGGTAGAATGGAAATATGGATGATGATAAACACCCATGTGAAGTTTCAAGGTAATGGGCGAAGCAGTTGCAGAGATATAGTATAACGAAAAACATTTAACCAAAAAACTTTAACCAGACGTACGTTAAAAAGTTAACGTTGAAAATGGGTAAGTCAATTACGTAGAAATAATAGGTGAAGGTAAAAAAAATGGTCACAATGTTGGATAGTTTTATGTGGTAGGCACCCCTTGGTTATGAAGCTGTGAAAGTTTGGTGGTCCTAGGTGGTACAGTAACAAAGAAATGGACTGAAACACGAAAACTTAACATTGATTGTGGACGCCGCCCGCCCGCCCGCCACCGCCCGCCCGGCTTTCGCCAATCCAATAGCCTGGATTTTTTTCAAAAAACCTGGCTAAAAATTAATAAATTTATTCTTAAATTTAAAATTTCTCCCTCAAAGTATACTTTGCTAGAAAAGAGCTCTGCTAAATGTGCCCCTTTTTCAAAGCTTAATGCACTAAATGCGCCCTTTCTGGCCTACCATGCATTATGAGTAATGACCCGGAATATTCGGACACAATTTGTTTTGGAAAACCTATATAACAAGGGCTTTTCCAAAACAAATTGTATAAAAATACATTGTTAATGTGATAAACGAGTACAACGACACTAAACCTAAATACGGTAAACCAAATATTTATATGAGACACGCCATGTGATTTTTGTACCTTCGGACATCTGCGTAATTTCATTAAATATATTTATTTACAAAATTTACTCTGCATGTACTCTGAAAATATTGTCAACTTTTGACGCCATTTACGGAAAATATTGTAAATTATGCAGGGGCGGCAGAAGCGGGGTGGGGGGGGGGGGGGAGGGGGGGGGGACGGGGGGGGCCTAAGCCCCCCAATAATTCTATAAATTTTGGATTCTTTATTCTAATATATTTGTGTAATCATGGTGTAATTTGTGTAATTTTGAACTTTGCTAAGAATGCAGGAAATGGCATTTCACACCACTTGGATTTCACTTCTCCCCCTAGCGCTATCGGGCCCTTCGGGCCCTCAACATTGGGCCCCCCCCAATAATGTTCGGCTTCCGCCGCCTATGTTATGTAAACGTATTTCATGAAATTATGCAGATGTCCAAAGGTACAAAATCACAGGCATTCGGCATGTATATATATTATAAGTTATTGTGATTCTACACAGGCTATATGGTGTAATATTGCCCGTCTGGAGGTATGTTCACCCGAGGCGATAACGTATTTGTCATACCGCAGATCCGTTATTTGGCCATATAAACATATCTCTTCTTTTGATCTTTGCGTTTTTTCAGGAAGAAAAATAATCCGAGATTCAATTTTCTACCGTCAGTCTTAATATAAAGGCGTAAATGAACATTTTGTTTTTTTAATAACGAAAACAAACTAAATATGGAGTAAGAAAATCCATCGAAAACGACTTAATGACAGTTTTTTTATATCGTGTAATTTAAATTTATATTCCACTGCTCTATCGATCTGCTCTCCCTTTGGCGCCTCTACAAGAATGCGACTGGTTCCCAAACATTCGCTGTCATTGCTACGCGCGTTTCGTGCGTGGAACCCATAGTTTGTGACCTAAATATAGCCGTGTCACGAAGCCAAGTGAGTTGAGATTCACTAAACAGGACAGTTTGGCTAATTTTTTTTTTTTCGCTCATATTTTTGATGAGCGAAGAATATTTATGGAAAAATAAACAATAAAGACTGTTTTTGAGCCTACAATTTGTTACTTTTATTGATCAATTCGGGGTTTTATTGTGTTTAGTGAGGAATACAATTCGCAATCGCTAGACGCTTGCAAAATGTGTCTTCATTGGACGCGAGGCGCCGGAGGGGAATCGCAATTCCTGTATGTCCGACGGCCTTGGCAGGTCATATAATATATATGACCAGGCAAGCTAGCCAATCAAAAGCCGAGAAACTTATCTACGGTATGACAAATATATATATATGATACAAGGTTGTGTCTGACCAAAGTTAAAAGCCTTGTTCATATTAACTTTGGTCGGACACGACCTCGTATCATAACAAATTCCGTGATTTGAATAACGCTAATGTGAATATTTTGGCAGAAAGTGTACATGTTCATTAATAGAGAATTATTGTTAGAACATAATTATGCAAAGAATATCGAATTTCAGCTGCTTTTCCTAGGTCGGACACAACCTTGTATCATAACAAATGAAATAATGTGCTTAAGGCTCTAACGCCAATATTGTAGTGGCAAGTTGATATGATCATTTGAGAATTATCGTTATCCTGTAGAAATACATAGAATGTATAGAAAATTACAATTTTAAACATGTTATTTTGTTATGATACAAGGTTGTGTCCGACCAAAGTTGAAGCCTTGTTCATATATATAGAATTATACCGATGAAAGCCGAAACACACGCCGAATGCCTGTGTACAAAATCACATGGCATGTCTCATATTAGTTTGCCAGAATAAATGGTGTCCAAATATTTAGGCCTATCACAGTATACCTTCTCGTCTGCTGAACGGTCTCCCAGACACCGTCTTCAAGAATGTACGCCCCGTGTAGAAATCTGGAAGTCTCCCACCAGGAATCATTACGCGGAATGTCTCCTGAATACGGTTCACCATCACCGGGTTTATGTCGATGAAGTGAATCTCAGTCAACAGTGACGACAGTGATCGGCGCCGGCTGTATTCCAGGATGGCGCTAGCGTACTGGACTGTGCAGATCTGCCAGGGTACACCATATATGGCTGGAAAACAGACAAATATGAGACAAGCCGTGTGATTTTGTACGCACAAAGTTGTGCGATTTTTCATGAAAAATATTTAAAACCAGATGGCCGCGGCCCGCATGTCGAGCCCGCCGAGGCATTTGATGGTATTTTTAAAAACTTTAACGCAGATTTCGGACAGACGGACGGACGGACGGACGGATGTCCGGACGGACGGACGGAAGCACGGACATCATTGTGATCACTGTCTCACTTTCCGCAAGCGGGCTCGACAAAAAATGGTGACATTTTCTGTACATGACATTGAAAGCCGACAAAACTTAAGTTCTGAATATTTCATCAACTTAGTCATTTACAGAAAATATTGAACATTTTGGAAATATTTTTCAAGAGATATTGCACATGTTAGGTACAAAATCACACGACTTGTCTCATATGAATCTAGGTTATTTATTTATTGTTTATGGAGAAATTTGTCATACCGCAGATAAGTTTCTCGGCTTTTGATTGGCTAGCTTGCCTGGTCATATATATTATATGACCTGCCAAGGCCGTCGGACATAGAGGAATTGCGATCCCCTCCGGCGCCTCGCGTCCAATGAAGACACATTTTGCAAGCGTCTAGCGATTGCGAATTGTATTCCTCACTAAACACAATAAAACCCCGAATTGATCAATAAAAGTAACAAATTGTACACTCAAAAACAGTCTTTATTGTTTATTTTTCCATAAATATTCTTCGCTCATCAAAATATGAGCAAAAAATTAGCCAAACTGTCCCGTTTAGTGTTTTCAAATCTCAACACACTTGGCTTCATGACACGGCTATATTTACGTCACAAACTATGGGTTCCACGCGCGAAATGCGGCGTAGCAATGACAGCGAATGTTTGGGAACCAGTCGCATTCTTGTAGAGGCGCCAAAGGGAGAGCAGATCGATAGAGCAGTGGAATATAAATTAAATTACACGATATAAAAAAACAGTCATAAAGTCGTTTTCGATGGATTTCTTACTCCATATTTAGTTTGTTTTCGTTTAATAAAAAAACAAAATGTTCATTTACGCCTTTATATTAAGACTGACGGTAGAAAATTGAATCTAGGATTATTTTTCTTCCTGAAAAAAACGCAAAGATCAAAAGAAGAGATATGTTTAAACGGCCAAATAACGGATCTGCGGTATGACAAATACGTTATTGTGATTCTACACGCTATATGGTGTAATATTGCCCGTCTGAAGGTATGTTCACCCTCGGCTATCGCCTCGGGTGAACATACCTCCAGACGGGCAATATTACACCATATAGCCCATATAGCCCATATAGCCTGTGTAGAATCACAATAACTTATAATGCAAACATTCAGGTTTGACAATATTGCAGGAATTGAGGAGATTATGACATTTTGATCAGCCTAGCTCCTGATCTGTGTCTGGAGTAATGAGACTTATTAACCCTTTCAACACCACATACCTCTTTTGTGATGTTAGCAAACAGTGTAGATTCAGATGAGCCGGCTCGTAACGAGCCGTCTCATCAGGATCTGCACTTTTTGCAAGTAATTTTCATATATTTTAGGGACAAAAAAACACTCGATTTATATAAAAGGACTACCGGTAGTCTGAAAATCATTTTGTGATGATTGGATTGGACATATCAGAGTCCATTCCAGTTACTTAGGGGTGAAAGGGGTAATGTATGACATTTTGTGGACAGTCTACTGAGTGTGACTCCGCATACAGAAAACAGAAAACGCGAAATTAATAGTCATGCACAGATTTTCATTTGTGTCATATTTATTAATAACTAGATGGCGACGCCCGCCGAGGCACTTGATAGTGCTAACCGAGCTTTGATAGTATACCGAAAAGCTTTAACCAAAAACACGTACGTGTACGGCCGTACGCCAATGTGCCGACTGTATCGCACTCTCCACAAACGGGCAGGACAAAAACCATGCTTTGGCAGCACATGAGAATCGTCACCATTGGAGAAGATTCTCATGCAATGTTAATATCTTTTTTATCGTCCATAAATATTGAAAACAAGTAAAAACGAACTGTAGAAGGATGCTACTCACCTGAGCTGACGGCAGGTATCGCGATAGACGTCATATGTAACCGCTCCGCTTCTTTCAGACTATTGAATATGGACACCAAAATAGCAGCCTCACAATCATCGACCAAGTCGCTGCTATATGGCCTATAATCTGCCCAGCGCGGCCCCACTGCATGAATGACGTAGTAATACTTCAGTTTACCAGCCGACGTCGCATACACATCACCCGTTTTTAATTTTCCACAACTTCTTACAAATACATCACATTCTTTCACTAATTCCTTCCCAGAAGCCTTTGCAATCACCTTGGCAACACCTCCGCCATGCTTCAGCTTTTCATTGGCTGCGTTGACAATACAGTCCACGTTCAGATTTAAAATATCTGCTTTATAGACTTTAATTTTAATATTCTCGCTTGTTACGAATGTTTCCACGGGCATGGTTGGAGCAGACGGCATTTTCTTTCTCTTCGGAACTGCACCTGTCTCTTTAAATGTGGCTTTAACGTCTGGTTCTCCATGTTGAATTGTTCGTCTGTAAATTTCAAATTGATGGATTTACATTTATTGAGCATAGGCTGCATATGCAGCCTATGCTCAATAAATGTAAATTCAATAATTGTTTACAAGAAAATATTGTTAATGTGAAATTTGCAGACTATCATAATTTTGCACTTATGAACATTTTAGTCGTACAAAGTTTTATAGTGAAACAGTCCCCTGTAATTCACACCATTAGAGTCAGTGCTTATAAGACTTTCTGAACACAGTCTCCAAGTTTCTAACAATGGCATTCATAAACCATGCATTTTTTAAAAGTTGCTCACCATATTATGTATCCTGTGTATTTTAGTTATACATGTATATAGATCAACAATCAGTTTTTTCCATAGACTTACACACACAACGTAGACTGGAAGCTCTCTATATAAACCTTGAATTAACTACCCATTGTCTGTTCCACATTTTGCTGATGACAAACTTTTGGCTATTAAACACATAAATCTAAAAAATATTTAATTGCAAGTAATTTTTCATAAATAACAAAAAAGTAACCCCCACTAAGAAATTGTATTTGATAAAATTCCATCAAATATTGATTTTATTGCGAAAAAACAATTTTCCTATGGGAATTTAACATGGGGGCTAAAAATATTTTTTTTTTTTTTTTTTTTTTATTTATTTGTGGATAGATTTTCAAAATCTAACTTGTTTTCTTATTTACATCATTTCCAAGCTATCTCGCCCACAGGCATTCGGCGTGTTTCGGCTTTCATTTGATGAAATTTCATCAAATAATTTTGTTTACAACTAACTACTCCTTGGATTAGGGTATACAGTTTAACCCTTTGAACCCGAAAGCCCACAATAGCGGATTATGCAAACAGTGCAGATCCAGATAAGCCGGTTCGTAACGAGTCGTCTCATCAGAATCAGCATTTTTGGCAAATAATTTTCTACAAAACAAAAACACCCCCTTTTTATAAATGGACTACTCTGAAAACTGTTTGTTGACGGTTGGATTGGTTGCAAAACTAACATATCAAAATCCATTCCAGTTACTTAGCGGTGAAAGGGTTAACTTCTAAAACAACCACGCAACATGGGCATTATTATCATTAAGCTAATCCCCTTGCTGGCAGCCTAGATAATAATAATAATAATAAAAAAATGTTAACACATTTGCCTTACAAACCAGGTGAACATAAGTCCTCAGTGACCTTGTCCTTGGGCAGTTGCATCTGGATTGTATGCAAAACAAAGCACATTGTGGCTAAATATTATCAAAATCAGTCAAGTGGTTCGTAAGTTGTTGAAAAATGAAAGGTGTTACTAATGCTCGCACATACACACGTACATACACTAATGTATATGTAATAACGCGATATTCCCGCTTGCCTATCGGCGAGGGGATAATAATAGAAAAATCTATTTGGAATGGACTGAAACTATTAACAGTGTGATATTAACAGCTTTTCATGCCGATATTTAAATTTTACATTAGGGTGGTATAACATTTCACATAAACTGGCTAGTGGATTAAATAGGCAAATACATACCACGTAGTGCGAGATTTCACATGGTTTCATATCCTCTACATTATGTCCTTTTATCATCACATTTGTATGTGATTTTACACCACAGATGGCCCATAATTGTAAACGAGGATGGCTGTAAAAAGGAACAGCCCATTGCCAATTACCAAATTGACAATTGAAAACACGAATAGCTGATATAATTGGTATTGCCCAGGACCGAGTGTAACCGGCTGAAATATAATTTAAGCAAATGGCCTCATATGTGGAATATGAGCCGAATGTCGCACTTATTGACTGCTTTTGCTGACATCGCCTATGCATTATTTACATACACAATTGGAAATGAATCCAAATTCGACTTGACCAATACCCGACAAAAAAAACAAGAGGGCCATGATGGCCCTAATTCGCTCACCTGACTCCATGAACACCAGAGGAGAATGTGACAATGAGTTCATGTGTTTTAAAAAAATTGTGCTATTTTTAGATGGCGGTCATCTTGGATTAAGCGATGACTCTCATTTTACCAAATCTGAAAATGCTTCACCCAAGGATCTTAACTTCCTATGAACTTTGGCCAGCATCGGCCATGTGGTTCCTGAGAAAAAGATGTTCAAAATCTCGAATAAATGGACCTTTTGGTGGCAATCATGGATGACATAATCATCAGATTCCGACAAATATTGCACCAGAGCAATCGCCTCATCGATACCTTCAATTTGATATATGACATGAGCATATTCGGTCAAAAATAAAATTTGACCCCAATTTGACCCCACGGGCCACGCCCATTTTTGACCCCGGGGTCACTATTTTCACAACTTTGAAAGAGCATTGTAAATTGATTATTCCTACCAAGCTTAGTCGAAATCCGGCCAGCGGTTCATGAGAAGAATTTTTTTTAAGAATTTATGCTATTTTTAGACGGCGGCCATCTTGGATTAGCAATGACCTCCATTTTAACAAATCTGAAAAAGCTTCACCCATGGACCATAACTTTTAAGTTTGGCTACCATGGGCCAAGCGGTTCATGTGAAGAAGAATTTTGAAATTTCTAATAAAAGAACGACCTTTTAACATTTCGGCGGCCATCTTGGATGACATAACCATCCGATTTCGACAAAAAATGTACCGGAGTGATCGCCTCATTGATACCATTCGATTTGATATAAACATGACCAAAATTCGGTCAAAAATAAAATTTGACCCCAATTTGACCCCACGGGCCACGCCCATTTTTGACCCCGGGGTCACCATTTTAACAAATTTGAAAGAGCATTGTACATTGATCATTCCTACCAAGTTTCGTCGAAATCCGGCTAGCGGTTCATGAGAAGAAGATTTTTTAAGAATTTATGCTATTTTTAGACGGCGGCCATCTTGGATTAGCGATGACCTCCATTTTAACAAATCTGAAAAGGCTTCACCCATGGACCATAACTTTTAAGTTTGGCCACCATGGGCCAAGCGGTTCATGTGAAGAAGAATTTTGAAATTTCTAATAAAAGAACGACCTTTTGACCTTTCGGTGGCCATCTTGGATGGATTAACCATCCGATTTCAACAAAAAATGCACCAGAGTGATCGCCTAGTTGATACCTTCAATTTGATATATGACATGACCATATTCAGTCAAAAATAAAATTTAACCCCAATTTGACCCCACGGGCGACACCCATTTTTGACCCCGGGGTCACCATTTTAACAACTTTGAAAGAGCATTGTACATCGATCATTCCTACCAAGTTTTGTCGAAATCCGGTTGGCGGTTCTTGAGAAGAAGATTTTTTAAGAATTTCTGCTATTTTTAGACAGCGGCCATCTTGGATTACGTAATGACGTCATTTTAACAATTTTGTAATCCCCCTACCTAAGGACCATGACCATGAAGTTTGGTGACTATAGGCCCAATGGTTACCGAGAAGAAGACGTTTGAACATGTTCACGGACGACGACGACGAACGACGGACGACGACCAACACATTGCGGTAACAATAGCTCACATGAGCTTCGCTCAGGTGAGCTAAAAAAAAGTGCGTAACTTATCCCCAGGCGCGGATACAGAAATAATTGCGGGGGGGGGGGGTGGGGGGGGGGGGTCTGTAATTACAAGTCGGCTCCGCGAGCGCGAAATCGTAAAGTCGGGGGGTGGGCGGGGGGGGGGTCCAGGAAATTTTTAAATGCCAGATCGCAGCAGATGCGATTTCCTGAAACCTAGGCCACATAAAAAGTCATCCAACTATTCGAGTATTGTAGATTTTAGTCTTTTTTTTTTGGTGTTTTTATTTGTTGATAGATTTTTTATTTCAATAAATGATATAATTCAACTAAATATTTGTTACTTGTTAAGAAATCCACTCATTACATGCTCAGGTTCAATTTTGAAAATATTAAATAAATATAAAGATACACATTTATATTGCATTAAAACATACATATTTAATCAATATGGTACTCTAAATTGATCATTAATATTATTTATTACATTTGTATTATCAAGTCAACATACATGTCTATGTTATCTTTATCTTCATTTCAATTTTCAACAAGAAACGAGGCAAAGCCACGAAAGCCAGGTTTTTTCCAAGCATAGTCACTTGGATAACATAATTATACCCACTTTTTGTAGACTAGATGGCCGTGGCCTGCATGTCGCACCTTGGGGCGAGGCATGGACACTAAAAAAATAGATATAGTAGATGGAAAAACTTTAACCAAAAAACTTTAACCGGACACACAGACGAACGGACGGACGTATGCCAAAATGCCGACGATATCGCGCTTTCCGCAAGCGGGTGCGACAATGATGATAAACACCCATGTGAAGTATGAAGGTATTGGTGAAGCAGTTGCAGAGATAAGTACACGAAAAAACTTTAACAAAAAAATTCAAAGTAATTTGAACTTGACATAGGGCACAGGATCGCGCTTTCCGCAAGCAGGTGCGACAATGATGATAAACACCCATGTGAAGTATCAAGGTATTGGGTGAAGCAGTTGCAGAGATATAGTACACAAAAAAACTTTAACAAAAAATTCAAAGTAATTTGAACTTGACATAGGGCACAGGATCGCGCTTTCCGCAAGCAGGTGCACAATAATGATAAACACCCATGTGAAGTATCAAGGTATTGGGTGAAGCAGTTGCAGAGATATAGTCACGAAAAAACTTTAACAAAAAAAGTCAAAGTAATTTGACCTTGACATTGGGCACAGGATCGCGCTTTCCGCAAGCAGGTGCAACAATGATGATAAAACACCCATGTGAAGTATCAAGGTATTGGGTGAAGCAGTTGCAGAGTTATAGTACACGAAAAAAACTTTAACAAAAAAATTCAAAGTAATTTGACCTTGACATTGGGCACAGGATCGCGCTTTCCGCAAGCAGGTGCAACAATGATGATAAACACCCATGTGAAGTATCAAGGTATTGGGTGAAGCAGTTGCAGAGTTATAGTACACGAAAAAAACTTTAACAAAAAAAATTAAAAGTAATTTGACCTTGACATTGGGCACAGGATCGCGCTTTCCGCAAGCAGGTGCAACAATGATGATAAACACCCATGTGAAGTATCAAGGTATTGGTGAAGCAGTTGCAGAGATATAGTACACGAAAAAACTTTAACAAAAAAAGTCCAAAGTAATTTGACCTTGACATTGGGCACAGGATCGCGCTTTCCGCAAGCAGGTGCGACAATGATGATAAACACCCATGTGAAGTATCAAGGTATTGGGTGAAGCAGTTGCAGAGTTATAGTACACGAAAAAACTTTAACAAAAAACAAAAAAATTCAAAGTAATTTGACCTTGACATTGGCACAGGATCGCGCTTTCCGCAAGCAGGTGCGACAATGATGATAAACACCCATGTGAAGTATCAAGGTATTGGGTGAAGCAGTTGCAGAGATAGTACACGAAAAAAACTTTACAAAAAAAGTATCAAAGTAATTTGACCTTGACATTGGGCACAGGATCGCGCTTTCCGCAAGCAGGTGCGACAATGATGATAAACACCCATGTGAAGTATCAAGGTATTGGGTGAAGCAGTTGCAGAGATATAGTACACGAAAAAACTTTAACAAAAAAATTCAAAGTAATTTGACCTTGACATTGGGCACAGGATCGCGCTTTCCGCAAGCAGGTGCGACAATGATGATAAACACCCATGTGAAGTATCAAGGTATTGGGTGAAGCAGTTGCAGAGATATAGTACACGAAAAAACTTTAACAAAAAAATTCAAAGTAATTTGACCTTGACATTGGGCACAGGGGCCGCACGGTTGGGGGTTAGAATGAAAATATGGATGATGATAAACACCCATGTGAAGTTTCAAGGTAATGGGCGAAGCAGTTGCAGAGATATAGTATAACGAAAAAGTTTTAAAACCAAAAAACTTTAACTAGACGTACGTTAAAAAGTTAACGTTGAAAATGGCTAAGTCAATTACGTAGAAATAATAGGTGAAGGTAAAAAAATGGTCACATGTTGGATAGTTGTATGTGGTAGGCACCCCTTGGTTATGAAGCTGTGAAAGTTTGGTGGTCCTAGGTGGTACAGTACCAAAGAAATGGACTTAAACACGAAAACTTAACATTGTAAACACGAAAACTTAACATTGAAAATGGCTAAGTCGACTACGCGGAAAAAATGGGTGAAGTTAAAAAAAAAAGTAACATGTTGGATAGTGATATGTGGTGGGTACCCCTTGATTATGAAGCTGTGAAAGTTTGGTGGTCCTAGGTGGTACAGTACCAAAGAAATGGACTTAAAACACGAAAACTTAACATTGTAAACGCGAAAACTTAACATTGAAAATGGCTAAGTCGACTACGCGGAAAAAATGGGTGAAGTTAAAAAAAAAAAGTAACATGTTGGATAGTGATATGTGGTGGGCACCCCTTGATTATGAAGCTGTGAAAGTTTGGTGGTCCTAGGTGGTACAGTAACAAAGAAATGGACTCAAACACGAAAACTTAACATTGATTGTGGACGCCGCCCGCCGCCCGCCCGCCCGGCTTTCGCCAATCCAATAGCCTGGATTTTTTTTCAAAAAACCTGGCTAAAAATTACCTGAAATGTACCTGAAAACACAACCCTCTATTAAGAGGTCACCTCTGTTAAGCAGCCAGTTTTGTCACTTCCCTTGGGTGGCTGCTTAAGACAGGTTTGACTGTATGTGAAAACTTTAACGCAAATTTTGACAGAAACTTTAACGCAAACTTCTAAGTCATTTGACCTTGACATAGGCGCCGCATGAGTGGGACACAGAATGAATATATGGATGATGACTAAGAAGCATAATTATGAACTTTCAAGTCAATGTGACTTAGGACTGCAGATATATAAGATATTTAAAGACTTTAACGCAGATTTCGGAACGCAAACTTCTAAGTCATTTGACCTTGACCTTGGGCACAGGGGCCCGCATGAGTGGGATACAGCATGAATATATGGATCATGACTAATAAGCATATGAAGTTTCAAATCAATGTGTGACTTAGGACTGCAGATTTCGGACGCACGGACGCACGGACGCACGGACGCACGGACGCACGGACGCACGGACGCACGTACACCCGGACATCATTGTGATCACTATGTCTCGCTTTCCGCAAGCGGGCTCGACAATAAAAAGTATTCTATTCTACTTGAAATCAGGCAGTTTGATTGGTTGAGGCTGAGCAGCTCAGCCTCGACCAATAAAACATCCAGATTTTGCGCATGATAACCAAACAAATGCTCAGTAAGTTCTATAACCACAGACCCTGTTTGCTTGAATCCATTTTCATCATCAGACGTTGATTTATCCGATGAAAATTCACGTGGTCCTCGCATGGTTGGCTTCAGCAGTCCCAGTTTCACCTTCAGCGAATGTTTTGCCTTTTGGATCGTATTCCAGCAATCACTGTAGAATAACACCTGTGTATTGTCAGCATCAAAAACGCATAAAATTTCGCCTGGCGCGGTCACATCTTGTGAATACTTCTTAGCCAGTTCCATATCCATATCCATATCGATATCCATCTCCTCCCTTGGTATGTTTTTCAACTTTGAAACTACACTCTTGAATTCAACATCAAATATACCCAATTTACCCACATAGTTTTCAACCACTAGCTCGTCGTTCTTGTGATTGAATACAACTCCAGCATCTTCGTACTTTTGAATAAGATGACCATGAAAGTGATTAACAAGTTCCCAGTCTATTGCAGAAATGCTATATGCAGATCGCACTTTGTCATCTCCTCTGTGACCGTTGTAAGATTTGCTTGTTGTAGATTTCAGCTTCTCTGAAGTAGCCTTCTTGTTGGGTCCTGTTTCTGCTGGTTCTATATCACTTTTTGTAACATGTGTGATACTGATATGATCATGTTTTTCTTTTGCACCGACAGCACCAGGACTCGAATCCTCATCGTCATCACTGGCATCTTCAGGGTCAGTAGAGGTCGAAGGTGAGGCAATGTGACCTTGGCCCTTGGAGTTGGATAGGGTAAGTTGCAACTGTACAGGAAAACAAAATAGTCTGGGCCCGGTTGTTCAAAACACCAGTTAATTAGCTTAACAGACTGTTAAATCCTTAACGGACTGTTAACGGACTGTTAAATCCTTAACTGAATGGTTAAAATCTCTGTTAAAACAGAGATTTTAACCATTCAGTTAAGGATTTAACAGTCCGTTAAGCTAACGGATGTTTTGAACAACCGGGCCCTGGCTGTGACTGGAGAAATGTGTAAATGTGAAGGTGTAACATCCCAGCAACAGCTGTATATAGACACGTGGTATGGAAATACTACAAAATTCAACTCACAAGCCCTGGTATTGAAGTCCAAGGCTCTACTACTGTCTGTTTCACGAAACCTGCCCAAATTTTACAGCCATATAAACAATGCAAAAACAATATTTTTTTTACAAAAAATAGATTTGTCTAACATGGGGCAAAAGGAGGTGAAAGGAAAAAAAAGGAAATTGACTCTGAAATCTGGCTAGATAGCTACGAAATGATCTCCGAAAACAAAAGTTAAATTTTGAAAATCGGTCCACTATTTTTGAAATTATAAAAATTTACCCAGGTTAAATCCCCATAGACATCTTCACTCTGTGTGGATTCAACACATGGAAATTTTATTTTCGCAATAAAATCAATATTTGACCAAATTTCACGAAATAAAAAGATGGCTCATTTTGATCAAATTTAATATTATCAACAAAAAAAAGATATTGTTTTTGCATTGTTTAGATCCAGACCAGCCTGCGCATCCACGCAGTCTCATCAGGGTCTGCACCGTTCTTATTCAATCAGTAAAATACCTGATATCCTTAGCAGGCCACTACATCAAGAGCCAGACTATCCACATGTCATAATCTCAATTTCTTCAGTCACAGCTACATTGAATTGATATTTGTGGCTGTGACTGAGAAATGGGGCTTATGGGGTTTGCGATCAGTGTAGATCCAGATCAGACTGTGCATCTGCACAGTCTGATCAGGATCTGCACTGTTCGCCATTCAAGCAATGAAACAGCCACCATGCTTCTATCAAGCAATATATATTGCTATCAGGCAACAGGAGTGTGCTATTTAATCTGGATCTACATTGGTCACAAATCCCATTAGCCCCATTTCTCCAGTCATAGTCGCATATTTATCAATGTGATTACAAATATTGGCCACAATCTGAACAAGACCATGTGGCCTGTTGGCACATGAATTACCAGGGTGGCAGATTGGAAGAACTCGGGCAAACTTCTTACCTGGACACACGGACGGACACACGGACACACAGTCCAAACACTATAATTATGCCTCGCTGCTACCGAGACCTGGGGGCCGTTTCACTAAACTTTGTACGACTAAAATGTTCGTAAGTGCAAATTTAGGATCGTCTGGAAATTTCAATTGATGGATAAATGTAAATCCAATAATTGTTTACAAGAAAACATTGTTAATGTGAAATTCACAGATTATCATAATTTTGCACTTACAAACATTTCAGTTGTACGAAGTTTAGTGAAAAGGTCCCCAGGGGAATAAAAAACCAGGTCTAATGCAACTGCATGCCATTCCATCAACAAACAATCCAAAATGAATCTAACAAAGTAGCTAAAGACCCAAATGGCAGATTTGCGCAGAAAGGGAACAGAACAATTTTGTAAAAATCCAGATTTTTAAACAGTAGATTTGTATCGTATTTCTGGACCAAACTGTGCCTACTATAACCTGTAAGCATCACACTTGGTAAACAAGTGATTAAAATACTTAAAAATAAAATATTAATGTTTGTGCAGTCGACGGTTTCTTCTTAATCATGTTAATACAGTTGTTTCTGTCAAAATGTTCCGGGTTTATACGTGTACAAAGTGTTGTGCGTTGCGTATCCGTGGAGTTTCCGTTAGTTGCATTTCAAACCGTGTGTCGTCTACGTGTAATACGTTTTCGGCCATGCGTTGCGTTTCCCCACTCTTGCGCATGCGCGAAAGTCGAGCAAACCGTGTTCAACGCATTGAGTTTCAAAAGTGTGTAATCCGTGTACAACGGTTGTAAACGTATACAACTCTCAGACCGATTGAGATTTGAAAACTAGTCTTAAAAATCGGTCCGAGAAAAATTGCCAGTCGGCTGCTATTTCGCTATAAACCTTGTAAATTTACCGGTTTTGACCAAGTAATTTATGACACATATCCGCGGGCCATATCCCTGTTAAACCAGTGTGCAGCTCGCTGTGTATTCAGTTTCTCAATATATCGATTTTTCTTAACACATGCGTGGGAGAGGTGTATAGCGGATTAGTGACTGAAATAGACTGGCTTCAGCGTAAAGATACGAGAGTTCCTAGATTCGCCATTTCTGAGGTCTACAAATACATGAAATATGCCTAAAAGCATCAATGAATGAAGAAACAAAATTAATTTTTATATGGAGGGTGTAAAATAAAAAAAATATTATTATTTTCTCCATTAATTGAAGATTTTAGGCATATTTAATGTATTTATAGACCTCGGTCCGTTACTTCAACCTGTGATATTACACAGACGAGATTTGTGTGTCGCTTTGTGCAAAAAAATCGATAACACTAAGCCCTGGCAACTAACAGGTGCTTATTGTATGACATCATTCAGCACGAGAAATGCGTTGTGACCACTCCTTTAGGCTATGTTTTGAAATGTGACTGATTGGTCAACACGCCCTTTGATGTTCCGCAGACGTCGCGAACGTGTGACTCATGGGGCAATCATGCAGTAACCCATTTCATGCTGAGGATACGATTATGTTTGCGGGAAAATATTTCCTTCTATGCATCAGAAGTATATGCGCGAGCACCATCTAAACCCGTCTCGTCGAGACGGTTCAAATGAGTGGTCACAACGTATACTTTCATTGAGAAATAACAAAAATAAAAATAAATTATTTAATAATTTCATACCGTAAATGTGTATTCCGAAAGGAATGGATTACAAAAAAAAAACACTGGATTATACGCAGATCTGTCGCCATGTTTCGCCGATATTGATTTCGAAAATATTTTCCGTAAATGGTGTTGAAAAGTTGACACATTTCAGAGTTAATGCGGAATTTCGGTGGGATTATGCACGTATCAACAGCTAATCGTCCGCATGAATAGGCAGGACACGTGACCATTATTTATTAACAATTAATCCTTTAAGCGCCTGTTGATCGCGAGCATTATACATTGTAATAAGCGTCTGTCTATCGCGAGCACTATACAACGTACCCCGACCATCGCGTTATAATGGAGCTGCAATGTATTGTTGTTTACACCCGTATAATTCATTTTCCATATCAGCGGCGAAATGAGTCTGCCTTACAATAATTCGCATGTGCGGAATGGTGGTACATGTAGGTGCGAATCGATCCGCCTGTAAATGATCCAGGCCGAACAGGTACATGTATTCGCGATATTTTAAAAGGGACGAAACAAGGCCGCCTCGAAGCGATCGGGGCCGTTGTACACGTTTCAACGCTTTCATATAGCTACACGCTTCCAGGTAAAGCGTTGTACACGTTTCGACGCTTTCACCTCGCTACATATGTATACGCCAAAGCGTGTTATACGCCTTGAAGCTAAACGTATTACACGCTTTAAAACGGTTTGACAATGTGTATTACACGTGTACGAACCGTATTATACGTTTAAACAACGTATTCAACGCTTTTAAACTAAACGGTTTGACAATGTGTATTACACGTGTACGAACCGTATTATACGTTTAAACAACGTATACAACGCTTTTGAACTAAACGGTTTGACAATGTGTATTACACGTGTACGAAACGTATTATACGTTTAAAGAACGTATACAACACTACAGCAAACCGTTGCGTTCGCGTTGCGTTCGCGTTGAGTTTGCAAGTGTTGTCTACGGTGGAACAAAAACGCAGACTGCACTGTACTACTATTAACCCTTAGAATGTGGAAAATGTAAATAGTCGTCTGATGTTGTTTTGTATTTTATCTTCTTTCTCAAAAACAAAACGTCATTGACAGCACTTTCGAATCATTTCCATCTAAAGGGCTGTCAAAACATGTTTTGATGAGAAAAATGGAAAATAAAAAATAAACAGCAGTGTTGTGTGTAGTGGTCTAAGGGTTCAATTTATGACTAACATACCAGCATCAGTGAAGAGATATGTCTATGCGTATGTGGTGGGAGATTGGTAAACACAGATACATATAACCAGATCGAAGTTCCTTTTCAAAAAATTGCGATTTTCACAGGTCGAGTCACATAGGCTATTGTTTTAATAAAGACTATTTGACCGTTACTAATTTCAAATGATGGCGAGTAACTGAGAATAAGAAAGTAAAATACCAATGGTCATGCTAACTAGAAAATGTGGTGATTTTAAAATAAACAGACAGACGGACGGATGTACGATCAGTAGCGAGGGCATGTATGCAATATGAAGGAAGATATTAGCTGAAGGGAATTTATAGGTGATTTGAGAAACTCTTACAAAAACTTTGGATAAAAATAAACGACAGACAGACAGACGAACATACGATAATGTAGGGAGGTAGTTGTATTAAAGTGGAAGGATGTATCGTTACTCATGTAAGGCATGTGTGCAATATGAAGATATTAGCTGACGGCAAAGAGAATTTATAGGTGATTTGAGAAACTCTTACAAAAACCTTCAAAACTAGAAAATGTGTTCATAGAACACGGATGCCCCACATAATGCTTTGATAATAATTCCAAGTCCAAAAGGGGAGATAATCCATGACCGGGGTTCGAATGAAAAATCAAAATAAACTTTGCGTATCTACTCATAAGGAAATACATATCAATTTCAGGTCTGTAGCTAGTACGGTTTAAATGTTTCAACAGCTACAAGGCAAAATTGGGAAATTCTAACTCGAAAATGGGGAGATAATCCATGACCCGAGGGTCAAATGAAAAATCGAAATAAACCTTGCGGATCTACTCATCATAAGGAAGCTACATACCACGTTTCAGGTCTGTAGCTAGTATAGATTGAAAGTTTTTACGAGTTACAAGGCAAAATTGAAAAGTTCTAAGTAGAAAAGGGGGAGATAATCCATGACCCATGGGTCAAATAAAAAATTGAGGTAGCTAAAAGGTAGCTACATACCAAGTTTCAGGTCTGTAGCAATTACGGTTTAAGGTTTTACGAGTTACAAGGCAAAATTGCCAAAATATAAGTAAACAAGAGTGCCGTAAGGACAGCCAGACAGCGAAGATGCAGAAATATGAAGCTGTCACCAAGGCAAGAAACATTAATGAAAATTTGAAACTCTATAGCATTATTTCTTCATCTCGTTGTGCTAAACATGTATACTAATTTACGCAGAGATGTGTCAAGTAGAAATGATATAGAATTGGATACAAAGGTGACAAAGTTAAAAAGGTGATATTTTTGTTAAAAAATATTTTTTCGGCATAAAAACGCGAAGGTGCACATCTTCAATAAGTGTAGAAGACATGTGTATAGTTTCAGATCGATCGACTGAACGGTTTCAGAGGAGTTGTGTACACAAACCATGTACCCTATATAGAATTGTATGGAAAAATGTAGAAAAAATGGCTACGTTAAAAAGGTGATATTTTTGTTAAAAAATATTTTTTCGGCATAAAAACACCAAGGTGCACATCTTTAATATGTCTAGAAGACGTGTGAATAGTTTCAGAACGATCGACTGAACGGTTTCGGAGGAGATGTGTACACAAACTCTGTACCGTATATAGAATTGTATAGAACAAGAAACGAGGCAAAAAAGCCACGAAGGCCAGGTTTTTTCCAAGCATGGACACTTGGATAACATAATTATACCCACTTTTTGTAGACTAGATGGCCGTGGCCTGCATGTCGCACCTTGGGGCGAGGCATGGACACTAAAAAAATAGATATAGTAGATGGAAAAACTTTAACAAAAAGACTTTAACCGGACGTACGGACGTACGGACGTACGGACGTACGGACGGACGGACGGACGCCAAAATGCAGACGATATCGCGCTTTCCGCAAGCGGGTGCGACAATGATGATAAACACCCATGTGAAGTATCAAGGTAATGGGTGAAACAGTTGCAGAGATATAGTACACGAACAAACTTTAACAAATAAATTCAAAGTAATTTGACCTTGACATTGCGCACATGGGGCCGCACGGTTGGGGGTTAGAATGAAAATATGGACGATGATAAACACCCATGTGAAGTTTCAAGGTAATGGGCGAAGCAGTTGCAGAGATATAGTATAACGAAAAAGTTTTAACCAAAATATTTAACCAGACGTACGTTAAAAAGTTAACGTTGAAAATGGCTAAGTCAATTACGTAGAAATAATAGGTGAAGGTAAAAAAATGCTCACATGTTGGATAGTTGTATGTGGTAGGCACCCCTTGGTTATGAAACTGTGAAAGTTTGGTGGTCCTAGGTGGTACAGTACCAAAGAAATGGACTTAAACACGAAAACTTAACATTGTAAACGCGAAAACTTAACATTGAAAATGGCTAAGTTGACTGCGCGGAAAAAATGGGTCAAGTTAAAAAAAAAGTAACATGTTGGATAGTGATATGTGGTGGGCACCCCTTGATTATGAAGCTGTGAAAGTTTGGTGGTCCTAGGTGGTACAGTAACAAAGAAATGGACTCAAACACGAGTTTCGGTTTCGGAGGAGTTGTGTACACAAACTATGCACTTTTTCTGTCAGCCGCCCGCCCGTGGTAAAACATAATATGTACCGTTTTTTAAAAACGGTCATATAAAAATGGTGTGATAATCCATTATCCGGGGGTAGAATAAACAAGAAACGAGGCAAAGCCACGAAGGCCAGGTTTTTTCCAAGCATAGATACATGGATAACATAATTATACCCACTTTTTGTAGACTAGATGGCCGTGGCCTGCATGTCGCGCCTTGGGGCGAGGCATGGACACTAAAAAAATAGATATAGTAGATGGAAAAACTTTAACCAAAAAACTTTAACCGGACACACGGACGTATGCCAAAATGCCGACGATATCGCGCTTTCCGCAAGCAGGTGCGACAATGATGATAAACACCCATGTGAAGTATCAAGGTATTGGGTGAAGCAGTTGCAGAGATATAGTACATGAAAAAACTTTAACAAAACAATTCAAAGTAATTTGACCTTGACATTGGGCACAGGATCGCGCTTTCCGCAAGCAGGTGCAACAATGATGATAAACACCCATGTGAAGTATCAAGGTATTGGGTGAAGCAGTTGCAGAGATATAGTACACGAAAAAACTTTAAAAAAAAAAAAAAAAATTCAAAGTAATTTGACCTTGACATTGGGCACAGGATCGCGCTTTCCGCAAGCAGGTGCGACAATGATGATAAACACCCATGTGAAGTATCAAGGTATTGGGTGAAGCAGTTGCAGAGATATAGTACAGGAAAAACCTGTAAAAAAAAATTCAAAGTAATTTGACCTTGACATTGGGCACAGGATCGCGCTTTCCGCAAGCAGGTGCGACAATGATGATAAACACCCATGTGAAGTATCAAGGTATTGGGTGAAGCAGTTGCAGAGATATAGTACACGAAAAAACTTTAACAAAAAAATTCAAAGTAATTTGACCTTGACATTGGGCACAGGATCGCACTTTCCGCAAGCAGGTGCAACAATGATGATAAACACCCATGTGAAGTATAAAGGTATTGGGTGAAGCAGTTGCAGAGATATAGTACACGAAAAAACTTTAACAAAAAATTCAAAGTTATAATTTGACCTTGACATTGGGCACAGGATCGCGCTTTCGCAAGCAGGTGCGACAATGATGATAAGACCCATGTGAAGTATCAAGGTATTGGGTGAAGCAGTTGCAGAAATATAGTACGAAAAAACTTTAACAAAAAAAATTCAAAGTAATTTGACCTTGACATTGGGCACAGGGGCCGCACGGTTGGGGGTTAGAATGAAAATATGGATGATGATAAACACCCATGTGAAGTTTCAAGGTAATGGGCGAAGCAGTTGCAGAGTATAGTATAACGAAAAAAGTAACCAAAAAACTTTAACCAGACGTACATTAAAAAGTTAACGTTGAAAATGGCTAAGTCAATTACGTAGAAATAATAGGTGAAGGTAAAAAAATTGTCACATGTTGGATAGTTGTATGTGGTAGGCACCCCTTGGTTATGAAGCTGTGAAAGTTTGGTGGTCCTAGGTGGTACAGTACCAAAGAAATGGACTTAAACACGAAAACTTAACATTGTAAACGTGAAAACTTAACATTGAAAATGGCTAAGTCGACTGCGCGGCAAAAAAATGGGTGAAGTTAAAAAAAAAGTAACATGTTGGATAGTGATATGTGGTGGGCACCCTTGATTATGAAGCTGTGAAAGTTTGGTGGTTCTAGGTGGTACAGTACAAAGAAATGGACTTAAACACGAAAACTTAACATTGAAAACGCGAAACTTAACATTGAAAATGGCTAAGTCGATTGCGCTGGAAAAAAATGGGTCAAGTTAAAAAAAAAAGTAACATGTTGGATAGTGATATGTGGTGGGCACCCTTGATTATGAAACTGTGAAAGTTTGGTGGTCCTAGGTGGTACAGTAACAAAGAAATGGACTCAAACACGAAAACTTAACATTGATTGTGGACGCCGCCCGCCCGCACCGCCGCCCGCGCCGCCCGCGCCCGGCTTTCGCCAATCCAATAGCCTGGATTTTTTTTCTCAAAAAACCTGGCTAAAAATCGAAATAAACTTTGCTCATCTACGCATCATAAGGAAGCTACATACCAAGTTACAGGTCTGTAGCAAGTACGGTTTAAACGTTTTTACGAGGTACAAGGCAAAATTGGGAAATTCTAAGTCGCAAATGGAGAGATAATCAATGACCCGGGGGTTGAAACGAAAATCAAAATAAAACTTTGCGCATCTACTCATCATAAGGAAGCTACATACCAAGTTTCAGGTGTGTAGCTATCATGGTTTAAAAGTTTTACGAGTTACAAGCCAAAATTGGAATATTCTAAGTCGAAAAGGGGGAGATAATCCATGACCCCAGCGTCGAATAAAAAATGAACTTTGTGCATCTACTTATCGTAAGGAAGCTACATACCAAGTTTCAGGTCTGTCGCTAGTACGGTTTAAAAGTTTTACGACTTACAAGGTTGGTGATGGACAGACGGGACCGGATGGACGGACGGACGGACGGACGGACGGGATAGACGGACAAGGGTAACACTAAATGCCCCCTCCACTATCGTGTTGGCGCATAAAAATAAACAGAGAAGGACGGACGTACGATCAGTAGCGAGGGTAATTGTATTAATGTTGAAGGATGTATCGTTACTAAGTAATGCATGTGTGCAATACGAAGATATTAGCTAAAGGCAAACAGAAATTATAGGTGATTTGAGAAACCGTTACAAAAACTTTCAAAAAATAAATAGACAGACAGACAGATGGACACATGATCAGTAGTGAGGGTAGTTGTATTAATGTGAAAGGATGTACCATTACTCAAGTAATGCATGTGTGCAATATGAAGATATTAGCTGAAGGCAAACAGAAATTATAGGTGATTTGAGAAACTCTTACAAAAACTTCCAAAAAATAAACACACTGACAGACAGATGGACGGACATGACGAAACATATCAGGCACCGCCGGTGTGGGCCTAATAAATATACAAATTTACAGGGCAGCAGACATTGTCTCCAACACTTACATCCAGTTTGTCTTCTATATGCTGAGTTGCCTTTTCTATCCAGTTGGCAAAGCCCACCAGCCGTATGACGGTATAAGCTGATGATCGTCTCTCCTCCGTCACATTGCCCATTGATTGGTCTGTAATTGACACACCCTTATGCAGAGCTCCAGATAAGGTGCGTATTGCAGTCTCCGCGAAACTGCCAAAATGTTACAGGACATGCAGTCTGGTGAACTTGAAATTTTTACCAGACCGGACAAAAATTTACCAGACCAAATTTTTTTTATAAAAAATAAAATTGATTTTGTGTGATATTTAAGTGTTTTAGCTTTTTAAGTATATCAGTCACATAAGAAAAATAAAAGCTAGCTAGCGCATACCAAAGGAAAGTGATTTAATTGAAGCTTAGAATAAACTAGATGGCCGCGGCCTGCATGTCGCGCCTTGTGGCGAGGCATGGACACAACAAAAAGAGATATAGTGTAACAAAAAACTTTAACCAAAAAACTTAACCAAAAAACTTACCCAAAAACTTCAAAGTAATTTGACCTTGACATTGGGCACAGGGGAGCCGCACAGGAGGGGGTAGAATGAAAATATAGATGATGATAAACACCCATATGAAGTTTCAAGGTAATGGGCAAAGCAGTTGCAGAGATGTAGTATAACAAAAAACTTTTAAGCAAAAAACGTAAGCAAAAAACTTAAGCAAAAACTTTAACCAAAAAACTTAACCAAAAAACTTCAAAGTAATTTGACCTTGACATTGGCACAGGGGCCGCATGGGAGGGGGGTAGAATGAAAATATAGATGATGATAAACACCCATGTGAAGTTTCAAGGTAATGGGCAAAGCAGTTGCAGAGATATAGTATAACGAAAAACTTGAACCAAAAACTTTAACCAAAAAACTTAACCATAAACTTTAACCAAAGAACTGAACCAAAAACTTTAACCAAAAAAACTTAACCAAACAACTTAACCAAAAAACTTAACCAAAAACTTTAACCAAAAAACTTAACCAAACAACTTAACCAAACAACTTAACCAAAAACTTTAACCGGACACACGTACGTACGTGCGTACGTACGTACGTACGTACGTACGTACGTACGTACGCCAAACGGCCGACTATATCACGCTTTCCGCAAGCGGGCGCGACAAAAAGTAAACAAAAAATGGTTTACCGTCGGACCAGCGGCACTTTTAACGGACATGTCCGACGGACCGACGACTTTCGCAGAGACGCGTATTGTCGTATTTTACGCACTTATTTCAGCAGAATATGCATTGATTATCAAAAGTGGGAGTACAAAATACGAACAGCAATGTGAAAATACGCATCGATTTTCAAATTGAGCAGTGAAAATACTGTAATAACGTTGAAAATTTACTTAGTTGAGCTGCAAAAAGTATTTTGTATTTTGTGTGAAATATAAAGCATTTTAGATGAAGGAAATAGAAGTTATAACAATATTTCTCTGATGTTAAGTTTTGTAAAAAAGACTAAGTATTTGACCTTGACCTTGGGATCAGCGTTGGTTGGACGGTTGTGGATTTGGCACAGCATGGTAGTAGAGCCTTACAGGAATGCATGTGTGAAATATCAAGCATTTTAGATGAAGGAAATAGAAGTTATAACAATATTTCTCTGATGTTAGGGTTTGTAAAGAGACCATGTATTTGACTTGACCTTGGGATCAGCGGGGGTTGGAACGGTCGTGGATTTGGCACAGCATGATAGTAGAGCCTTACAGGAATGCATGTGTGAAATATCAAGCATTTTAGATGAAGGACATAGAAGTTATAACAATATTTCTCTGATGTTAAGTGTAAAGAATAGACTAAAGTATTTGACCTTGACCATGGGATCAGCGGGGGTTGGACGTCATGGATTTGGCACAGCATGGTAGTAGAGCCTTACAGGAATGCATGTGTGAAATATAAAGCATTTTAAATGAAGGAAATAGAAGTTATAACAATATTTCTCTGATGTTAAGTTTTGTAAAGAGACTAAGTATTTGCCCTTGACCATGGGATCAGCGGGGTTGATTGGACGGTCGTGGATTTGGCACAGCATGGTAGTAGAGCCTTACAGGAATGCATGTGTGAAATATCAAGCATTTTAGATGAATGAAATAGAAGTTATAACAATATTTCTCTGATGTTAAGTTTTGTAAAGAGACTAAGTATTTGACCTTGACCTTGGGATCAGCGGGGGTTGGACGGTCGTGGATTTGGTACAGCATGGTAGTAGAGCCTTACAGGAATGCATGTGTGAAATATTAAGCATTTTAGATGAAGGACATAGAAGTTATAACAATATTTCTCTAATGTTAAGTTTTGTACTAAGTATTTGACCTTGACCTTGGGATCAGCGGGGGTTGGACGGTCGTGGATTTGGCACAGCATGGTAGTAGAGCCTTACAGGAATGCATGTGTGAAATATTAAGCATTTTAGATGAAGGACATAGAAGTTATAACAATATTTCTCTAATGTTAAGTTTTGTACTAAGTATTTGCCCTTGACCATAGGATCAGCGGGGGTTGGACGGTCGTGGATTTGGCACAGCATGGTAGTAGAGCCTTACAGGAATGCATGTGTGAAATATCAAGCATTTTAGATGAATGAAATAGAAGTTATAACAATATTTCTCTGATGTTAAGTTTTGTAAAGAGACTAAGTATTTGACCTTGACCTTGGGATCAGCGGGGGTTGGACGGTCGTGGATTTGGTACAGCATGGTAGTAGAGCCTTACAGGAATGCATGTGTGAAATATTAAGCATTTTAGATGAAGGACATAGAAGTTATAACAATATTTCTCTAATGTTAAGTTTTGTACTAAGTATTTGACCTTGACCTTGGGATCAGCGGGGGTTGGACGGTCGTGGATTTGGCACAGCATGGTAGTAGAGCCTTACAGGAATGTATGTGTGAAATATTAAGCATTTTGGATGAAGGAAATAGAAGTTATAACAATATTTCTCTGATGTTAAGTTTACGGGCGCAGGGACGGACGGACGGACGGACGGACGGACGCAGGGACGGACAACCTGACTCCAGTATACCCCCCCACAACTCGTTGCGGGGGGGGGGGTATAATAGTTAAAGGGAGTAATTACGTTAATATCATGAAAACAGAGAATGTCAATGAGACATGGTTTGGGAATAATGTGAATAAATACGTTTTATTAGATTTAATCTTTGAGGTACATGTTGTTTTGAATAGATAAATGTCCCATTGAAGGAAATTGGGATAGTTTAATGATTTTTTATATGCATAACTCCCTGCGCAGAATCAACAGAAAAAGAACCGTTGAGCCTTCTGGCTGTAAGTCACCCTGTGTTACAGACAGACAATTCAGGTAGGTATTTTGATAGAAAAAACAGCAATGGCTAAATCATAACGTTGAACAGAGCCATGCTAAATTTAGACAAGACACAAAGGTGTTTTCAAAAAGACATACCGGTAAACACAAAAAACTTAGCATTGAAATTGACTAAGTAATTGATGCAGAAAAAGTAGGTCAAGGTGAAATGAAGCTCATATAGCATTCTGCTGTTTCTGATGCATACCATCAGCAGATGCACCATTACAGTGAGTGAGAAACGGATTTCAATGTGGCTGTCACTGGAGAAATGGGACTAATGGGATTTGTTGTGACCAGTGTAGATCCTAATCAAACAGCACACTCCGGTAACCTAATAACTATCTATATTGTGTTTCATTGATGGAATAGCAAACAGTGCAGATCCTGATCAGACTGTGCGGATGCAAAGGCTGATCTGGATCTACATTGTACATTGGTCAATCACATTTCTCCAGTCAGCCACAAATACGAAAACATAAGCTTGAAATTGACACAGAAAAAGTAGGCCAAGGTCAAATGAAGGTCATATTGATTAGTGCAGGTTCTGGTGTCAACTACTGGCAGATGATGTTGTTCAAGTTTTGTGGTTGTAGCCATTATAGTAGCAAGTGTGAAATGGACTTAACCCTTTCACCCCTAAGTAACTTGAATGGATTTTGATATGTTAAATTTGCAACCAATCCAACTGTCACAAAATTGTTTTCAGACTATTCCATTTACGAAAAGAGGTATTTTTTTCTTTCAAAAAGTTCAGATCCTGATGAGACGGCTCCGGCTCATCTGAATCTGCACTATTTGCATAAACCGCTATATCGGGCTTTCGGGTTCAAAGGGTTAAGCGTGAAAACTTATCATTGTGGACGCCATATGCTGCTGCCTGCCGCTCGGCTTTCAGCAATTTAATTTCTAAACAATCTGGCCAAAACCATACAGCGCATTCATATCATGGCATTCCCAAAATCATGCTATTTCATTGTTTTACAGTGTGCTTTGCTCAGGCTCAGGCAACCATCCTGCTCGATTAGCAATTTGAAATCGGAGTACATGCTCAGTTTTACAGTCACCGGTTTGTTTTATAACATTTTTACTATTTTCAGTGAAAATTTATCATGTTCAAGCTGATTTACGTAATTCACTAACCTTTACGGTTGTTGCGATCAAACTCTGTTTTCTGTTTGCTGTATTCCTACAAAATATGGAGACTTCATGCAACGCAAGTGAACACAGGGCTCCAGATAAGGAATTAGTAATTGAGTATTGTCACTCCATCATTTCTGAAGCAATTGGGTATTTCAAAATTTTAATTGGGTGGGTAAAATAAAATCACACTACTGTTTTACACATCAACACAAGCAATTATGGCTTTGGTTCGAAATGAAAATGTCTTGGCATTTCTTAGAATCTTCTCCTTGGAGACAATTCTAATGAAATACCAAGATGTGTTTTCATGAAAAATAAGAAAAATATGCAAAATGTGTGGTCTGTTTATTGTTTTCTGCAGCATGATAAAGGTACCACAAAATTTGTATTGCTTTTTGATACTCGCTCTTTCTGATTTCAATTGGGTTTTTGGCAATTTTAATTGGGTATTTAAGCAAATACGCAGCTTATCTGGAGCTCTAGAACTAATGGGCAATACATTTACCTTTAAAGGGCCCAATGTAGTCAAATCACAAAAAAAATAAAGGTGTCATATCCAGAACAAACTAGATTGGTCAGTAAGCGAGGCTTACGGAATAGCCCCAGCGTGGGCCCAGGTACCTCGAAATATGATTTGTTGCAGCAAGATAGTAGACCCTTAGAGGAATGCGTGCGTGAAATATTAAGAATATTCGATGAAGGTGATAGAAGTTATAAAAGATTTCCCTGATGTTAAGTTTTGTGAAGAGTATATGACCTTGACCTTGTGATCGGTAGGGGTCAGGCGGTCATGAGTTTGTCAAAGCATGATAGTAGACCCTTAAAGCAATGCATGCGTGAAATATTAATAATAGACAAAGACTTTCCAGTGGAAACTAGATTTGTCAGTAAGCGAGGCCTATGGAATACCCACCGTGTGAGCCCTTGTGCCCCTAAATATGTAAGAAAATAGAAGTTATAACATATTTCTCTGACGTTAAGTTTAGAGTGACGGACGGGCACACGGACAACCTGACTCCAATAATATTATACTAGCAGACGTAAAATAACAGATAACTAACTCATTTACCAACCACAACTATTGGTTTTGTTTTACATACAGTGCAGTCTCCGTTTTTGTTCCACCGTAGACAACACTTGCAAACTCAACGCGAACGCAACGTGAACGCAACTGTTTGCTGTAGCGTTGTATACGTTGTTTAAACGTATAATACGGTTCGTACACGTGTAATACACATTGTCAAACCGTTTAGTTTAAAAGCGTTGTATACGTTATTTAAACGTATAATACGGTTCGTACACGTGTAATACACATTGTCAAACCGTTTAGTTTTAAAGCGTGTAATACGTTTAGCTTCAAGGCGTATAACACGCTTTGGCGTATACATATGTAGCGAGGTGAAAGAGTTGAAACGTGTACAACGCTTTACCTGGAAGCGTGTATCTATATGAAAGCGTTGAAACGTGTACAACGGTTACACGTTTTAACACAAATACCTGTTCGGCCCCGATCTCTTCGAGGCGTCCTTGTTTCGTCCCTTTTAAAATATCGCGAATATATACCCTCAGATCGAGTTCAAAGTACATCGGCGGTGTTATTTAGCACTTCAATTGATCCCTAATCCCTGATGACTAATGAGTCACGCTTTTAACACGACAGATGTACCTTGTCGTTTATCAAAATGTTTGAGAATTGTAGATCACGTGAGCCGGCTCATCAGGATCTGCGGCATTCCTATGTACATTTTATATACACAAAAATGACGCCTAATACAGCGTAATGTAACAGTTCCTAACTTAATATGGAATAGCCCGGGCCGATAGTCCGTGTCAGTTAATTGGGGTTAAATATTACGAACACAGATAAACACAGTGCATGGTTTCTTTATTTTATTTTAACATCATCAGAAATGGCGAGTCTAGGAACTCTCGTATTATCTTTACGCTGAAGCCAGTCAATTTCAGTCACTAATCCGCTATACACCTGTGTCCCACGCGGTGTTAAGATTAATCGATATTTGGAGAAACTGAATACACAGCGAGCTGCACACTGGTTTAACTCGGATATGGCCCGCGGATATGTGTCATAAATTACTTGGTGGTCAAAACCGGTAAATTTACAATTTGGTTTATAGCGAAATAGCAGCCGACTGGCAATTTTTCTCGGACCGATTTTTTAAGACTAGTTTTCAAATCTCAATCGGTCTGAGAGTTCAAAAATCGGTCCAGAACCGGAAAACTGAAAATGTTAGAAGCCCTGCAGTGAGTCTAGAAGTATATATATACACACACGAAGAACGATCAGAGCATGCGCAATCTATGCGATACACGGTTGGCATACCCGTGGAAACGTGTTATACGTATAACACGGTTTCATCTGTACGGTGCTGTGTACATGTAGATGCGTGTAACCGTTCGTCAAAGAAAACGTTAAATCGTTTAAACGGTTTACCTTAGCGTCGTATACGCTTACAACCGTTGTATACGTTTACAACCGTTGTACACGGATTACACGCTTTTGAAACTCAATACGTTGTTTACAACCGTTGTATACGTTTACTCAAAACTCAATGCGTTGAACACGGTTTGTTCGACTTTCGCGCATGCGCAAGAGTGGGGAAACGCAACGCATGGCCGAAAACGTATTACACGTAGACGACACACGGTTTGAAACGCAACTAACGGAAACTCCACGGATACGCAACGCACAACACTTTGTACACGTATAAACCCGGAACATTTTGACAGAAACAACTGTATTAGAATCAAGGGGCAAGGACCATGTGTCAAGTGTAATATGTGGCATACAAACAGCAAATACCGTGTATTGAAATTATGTATGTGAATATTTTATTTACATGTAAAATTGGAATGTTACAGTCTGGAAATCACTATCCTATATGCCCTTTTCTAAGCTGACACACAGCTTATTATTTTTCTCATCTCAAATATGCCTATATATACTGCATCACAATCTATCCTTCTTGATTTCAATCTATATTCCTCGATAAAAAAACAACAACTTTGTTTCTCATGTCATGTATGTATCCATATACTTGTGTATCTGTATAAATGTGAAATACTTTGAGAAATAAAACAAGAGGGCCATGATGGCCCTAACTCGCTCACCTGACTCCATGAACACCAGAGGAGAATGTGACATTGAGTTCATGTGTTTTTAAAAAAAATGTGCTATTTTTAGATGGCGGTCATCTTGGATTAAGCGATGACTCTCATTTTACCAAATCTGAAAATGCTTCACTCAAGGATCTTAACTTACTATGAAGTTTGGCCAGCATTGGCCATGTGGTTCCTGAGAAAATGACGTTCAAAATCTCGAATAAATGGACCTTTTGGAGGCCATCATGGATGACATAATCATCTGATTCCGACAAATATTGCACCAGACCAATCGCCTCATCGATACCTTCAATTTGATATATGACATGAGCATATTTGGCCCAAAATAATATTCGACCTCACGGGCCACGCCCATTTTGACCCCAGGGTCACCATTTTAGCAGCTTTGAAAGAGCATTCTACGTCGATCATTCCTACCAAGTTTCGTCGAAATCCAGCTGGCGGTTCATGAGAAGAAGATTTTTTAAGAATTTGTGCTATTTTTAGACGGCGGCCATCTTGGATTAACGACGACCTCCCGTTTTAACAAATCTGAAAAGGCTTCACTCATGGACCATAACAGTGAAGTTTGGCCACCATGGGCCAAGCGGTTCGTGTGAAGAAGAATTTTTAAATCTCTAATAAAAGAACAACCTTTTGACCTTTTGGTGGCCGTCTTGGATGACATGACCATCCAATTTCGACAAAAAAAAATGTACCAGAGCGATCGGCTCTTTGATACCTTCGATTTGATATAGACATGACCATATCGGTCAAAAATAAAATTTGACCCCATGGGCCACTCCCATTTTTGACACCGGGGTCACCATCTTAACAACTTTGACAGAGCATTGTACATCGATCATTCCTACCAAGTTTTGTCGAAATCCGGTTGGCGGTTCTTGAGAAGAAGATTTTTGAAGAATTTGTGCTATTTTTAGACGGTGGCCATCTTGGATTACGTAATGACGTTATTTTATTACTTTTGTAATCCCCCTACCTAAGGACCATGACCATGAAGTTTGGTGACTATAGGCCCAATGGTTACCGAGGAGAAGACGTATGAAAATGTTCACGGACGACGGACGGACGACGGACACATTGCGGTAACAATAGCTCACATGAGCTTCGATCAGGTGAGCTAAAAAATTAATGACAAAAAAGAAATCTTAATAATTTTTGATGAAGGAAGTAGAAGTTATAACCGATTTCTCAGATGTTATGTTTTGTAATGAGACTAAGTATGTGACGTTGACCTTGGGATCAGCGGGAGTTGGACGATCGTGGATATGTCACAGAATGATAATAGAGCCTTTAATAGTGGAATGTATGGGTCAACTATTAAGAATTTTCAATGAAGGAAATAGAAGTTATAACATATTTCTCTGATGTTAAGTTTAGTGACTGACGGACGGACAACCTGACTCCAGTATACAATAACATTTTAATCATTTACGTATGCACAATCTGTGAAAGCAAATCCCAATTTAACTAGATTAATCAGTAAGCGAGGCTTATAGAATAGTCCCCGCGTGGGCCCAGGTACACTTAAATATGAAAACAAGAAATGCGTCTGTCGAACGCGGATGCCACCTGCAGCATATTTGAGAAACTGTGACAAAGTGGTTAACCGAAAAGTGTGACGGACGGACGGACGGACGGACGGACGGACGTCTTTACTTTCAGGTAACTATGTGGCTTATCGCATGTTAAATATTAGCCACATAAAACCATTTTTAGCCACATAAAACGATGTTTTAGGTGGCTAATTGTAACCAACCCTATCCTTTAACAAGTCCATAACCCTGTGGGGCTAGTCACATAAGTACCCAAATGTCTGCCCGGACGGACGGACGGACGGACGGACGGACGGACGTACAGACAGACGGACAGACGGACAGACGGACAGACGGATGGACGTTCTTACAGTACTATACTTATGTGGCTTATCACATGTTAAATATTAGCCACATAAAACGATTTTTAGCCACATAAAAGGATTTTTTAGGTGGCTAATTGTAACCAACCCTATCCTTTACCAAGTCCATAACCCAGTGGGGCTAGTCACATAAGTACCCTAATGTGTGCCCGGACAGACGGACGGATGGACGGTCCAAACACTATATGCCACCCATTTCTTTGAAACCCGTTGGCATAAAAAATTCCAAGTTTGTGGGCTTCTGACCTTGACTCTGGGCCTAGCCGGGACGGCACGAACGCGAATTTGTCACAGGGTGGTAGAAGTCCATTGCAGCAATGCGTGTGAGAAATGTGAAGTAGATCCGAGCAAGGAAATAGAGCTATAATCGATTTCTCTGATGTTAAGTTTTGTAAACAGACTAAGTATGTGACATTGACCTCGAGATCAGCGGGGATTTCTCACAGCATGATAGTAGAGCCTTAGAGGAATGCAGGCATGAAATATTAAGTTATAACATATTTCTCTGATGTTCAGTTTTGTAACGAGACTAAGTATGTGACCTTGATCTTGGGATCAGTGGGGGTTGGACGGTTGTAGATTTGTCACAGATAGTACAACCTTAGAGGAATGCACAAGTGAAATATTAAGAATTTTCAATGAAGGAAATAGAAGTTATTTCTCTGATGTTAAGTTTTGTAAAGAGACCAAGTATTTGACCTTGACCTTGGGATCAGCGGGGGGTTGGACGTCGTGGATTTGGCATAGCATGGTAGTAGAGCCTTACAGGAAAACAAGTGTGAAATATTAAGCATTTTAGATGAAGGGAATAGAAGTTATAACATATTTATCTGATGTTAAGTTTTGTAAAGAGACTAAGTATTTGACCTTGACCTTGGGATCAGCAGGGGTTGGACGGTCGTGGATTTGGCACAGCATGGTAGTAGAGCCTTACAGAAATGCATGTGTGAAATATTAAGCATTTTAGATGAAGGAAATAGAAGTTATGACAATATTTCTCTGATGTTAAGCTTAGTGACAGACACACATGCACGCACGGACACAGCGACAACCTGACTCTAGTATACCCCCCCACAACACATTGCGGGGGTATAATAAATCTACTGAAAATACTAAGTTCTATTGTATGCTTGAGAGCGGTTCAAATTAGGGTTGGGAAATGGCATGCTAAATTTAGACAAGACACAAAGGTCGCATTTCGAAAAGACATAAACATTAAAGACTTAGTATTGAAATTGACTAAGTAATTGATGCAGAAAAAGTAGGTCAAGGTGAAAATGAAGCTCACATAGCATTCTGCAGTTACTGATGCATACCATGACATGTACAGTCTGATCTGGATCTGCAATGTTCACTGTTCAGTGAAACACTCATCTTGTTACATACATACATTTCTACTAGCATATCAGGAACCATAACATAAACCCCATTTCTACAGTCACGAGCACAGGTGTTTTACCAGTAGCCTATTTCACCAACATTGCAAAGTATACTTTTCTAGCAAAGTATACTTTGAGGGAGTAATCATTTATTTTTCCTGAAATGCATTATTTCATATAGAACTAACAAATGCACATATTTCATGATTAAAAGTATGCAGAAGTATTATACTGAATTTATTACATTATCACAGCCAAATTGGCTGTGATAATGTAATAAATTCAGTATAATAAAAATTAATAAATTTATCCTAAAATTGAAAATTTCTCCCTCAAAGTATACTTTGCTAGAAAAATATACTTTACGTTGGTTAAATAGGCTACTGATGGTCAGTATGTTTGTTGTCATATGGGTATTTTGGTGAATTTTGGGTAGATTTGCGTGTATTTTGTTGGTTTTGGGTAATTTACATAGTTTTATGCAACTACTAATGCTCAACCATTATACACGACAGAAATCGTCAAGTATCTACACATTCACTGTTCCAATATTTCGGACCCTTTTTATACTGTCAATACCCACAATGGAACAAAGGAATGAAAGCTTTTTCAATATTTGGCCCATAAAATTTCCAACACGAGTTGCTTTCAGATCGATTATATCATCAATTTTAAACCACAAACTTTGAATTTGGGTTCTATTGATTCAGGAGATATATATCCTTTTTTTTATGCCGATAGAATATGTAAACTTCAGTTATCTGTTCCTACATTAAAAGACATTAAAAGTCATACAATTGCATGATTTTCTAAAAAATCCACTACAACATCCCCCCCGTCACGCTATTATTAGATGTCAGCCAATGAGCGTCGCGAAGTAAAGAGATCTATACAAGGATGTGTAACCAAATTTCCCCGCTTTGTGAGCTTGATCATCTGTCAAAGAATATTTGAAGACATGTTTGACTTGCATTGGCATTTCAGATCCATTACATTAATCTAAACAAACATTTGCGACCGGTTTTATTGCTATCAGTTAACAAATTAAAAACGTACATGGGTCGTAGCTCACTTTCAAACCTTTGTATTACAGTACTTATATGTGAAACTCGCGGGAGGTGACGTAAATTGTATGTCGGTAACAATGCACCCAAACCACCAGATATACCGAAATAACCCATAAAACACCTACTATTAACAACTATTAACCGTTCTTCAAGAGCCTGTGGTCATAAGTCACATTTACAGTAATTTCACATCAAACTTACCTCAAATGCTTCATCATCCGTGAAGTAGATCACAAAAACCACCTCCTGCAACGTCGTCTCGTCATGTTGAGTTTGAAAATGGTTGACGGCATTAAACATCTCCTCTGCTACAAGACCCACCGGGTAGCCAAGATTTCCGGCACCAACAGCGGGAAAAGCTACGGAGCGGAATCTCAGTTCATTGGCCATATACAGGCACCGGGTGACAAAGGTGCGCACGCTCTGAAAAAAATATATTTTAAAGTACTACCGTAATAACCCTAAATATACGGACACAATTTGCTTTGGAAAGGGGTTTCCCAAAACTGTCTCCAAATACATGGTTATATATTGTAATTAAACTAGTACTGCCATATTAATAACCTCATTTTGATTGGTCAGCGTGACACGTAATATGTGCCCATATTACTTGTCAATCCGGTCAATATGGATTGAATATTAAATGGTGGCGGGTTGAGGCAGAGTCGAAAATGAACATCTTTGAAAATCACCTCCGAACATAGTCATATGGATTGGTAATGACCTAACAAAGGAAATAAATGTTAGATTTTGAAAATCGGCCAATAAATTGGAAAACTATTAACAAATTTCTACTTGTTTATCTCGGGATGACGTCAGGTAATGCTTGAAACATCATGATGTCGTGCCGTTTGGAGCCATATTTGCCGTTAAACATGCACCAAAACATTTATAAAACAAAATATAAAGAAACTACGGTACGACACATATGTTAATGTGAATCTATAAAGTCAATATGGTGTTATATTGCCCGTCTGAAACTATATCCCTCCTTCGGCTGCGCCTCGGGTGAATATAGATTCATTAAAACGTGCAATATGACACCATATTGAATGCGTAGAATCACAATAACTTATAATATTGGCACGCTCGCTGTTGTCGGGAATCCATATATTTCTATGGTGTAAATGGTAAATACTATTTAAGTACTTAAGTTATTACGGTATATAAACACTAACCTTGGTAGAGGGAATATTATAAGAATAAACAAAACTTTTAGAGAATTTATCATGGTATAAACTTTTTAGAGGTCAAACTATATATGGCTGTGACTGGAGAAATGAGGCTTTTGGGTTTTATGACCATAACACACTCCTGTAGCCTGATAACGATCTATATTGCTTTTTAGAAAAAGATGGATGTTTCATTATTGGAATGGCGAACAGTGCAGATCCTGATCTGGATGTACAATGGTCGCAAAACCCATTTCTCCAGTCACAACAACATCTCATTTGTAAAATATTTGTATAGCACGTTTGTATAATAAACAAATGATATAATACGGTACAAACATACCAATATTATACAATCATATGATACGCTCATTAAATATACCAATATTATACGTATACGATACAATATTTATATATACAAATAGGTAACCAGCAGAAAGGTGCTACTGTAAGTCGGCATTCTGGTAAGGATGAACCCTGATCGTTAAATTACCCAACCACCCATGTCGCTGTGACGGTTCAAATACTGATGAGAAATGAGACAAATGTGTGAAAGAATTTGCAGTTTAGGGGTATTCAACATGTAATTTCAAATGAGTGGTGACATCATATACTTTTAAGAAGAAAAATTGCGATAAATAATTTGAGTTTTACGGGCGTTCCAATTATAATGTGTTAGCTCTTTGAATGATAGCGGTGAAAATAACAGCCAACTAATTAGAATATTTTTCTTATTTCTCTCTGTAAATATGTATTGTTCATCTGCTATTTTTTAACTATTTATAGCCCACTAGTGTAACATTGTAGCCTCCACCAGGTGCAGGTGTTAACTTTGGTATGTATAATATTCTCACGTGGGCATTGTTTGACAAAATGTGTGTTGTACTAACAATGCACCTGAATGATTGACAGTTTGATGGCCGGTGACGATAGTTTATCTCTGTAAAATAAGCCATATAAATAATAGCCAATGGGAATCATTTGGTCCACCTGTTTATCTTGTGACGCATTAGACCCTGGCACTTTCCCAATTGGTAACATTGCTAAATGTCAAGGATTGCATCATTTCACTACAATCCCATTGGATGCTATTCTTGATACTCCCAAGTCCCTTAAATACTATTGATTGCTGATGACGTATTCAGATGGCGCTGATCATCAGTAGGAGAAGATTGACCAAGGGTAAAGACATGTAAGACTGGTTCACTGGGACAGCCGCACACAACGCGAAGTAGGGAATCACAGTAAATGTTAACTTTATTTAGAAACTTTACATAGCTTAATAAACTTGTAAATTAATTGAATTAATGAGTAATAATTTTAGATGGACTTGAGTTTTGTTCATTAAATCCCAGCAACACAACACTAGTTTCCAAGCATGCAAAGAGATAATTACCTCCCTGTAAAACCTCTCCTCATCCTGGCATTGACCCTTGAAAGGATAGAGCACTCCGTGTAACACATACTGACAGTTGAGGTAATGCCCCTTTGTTCTGGCCACCTCCCCCCTCTGTAGTCCGTCGGGGTAATGTTTGTGCAGATCCCGCTGTAACTGCTGACCGGCTGACCGCAATAACGAGGATGACACAGCGCCACTGTTGAGGTCCAGGTTCGGCGAAGTTGTGTTGACCAACACATCTGCCTACAAACATGCGACACTGACTGACTAACACGTCAACCTACAGCAAACATGTGGCACTGACTGGCCAACACGTCAACCTACAGCAAACATGTGACACTGACTGACCAACCCATCTACCTACAGCACACATGTGACACTGACAGACCAACACACCTACATACAGCAAACATGTGACATCTACCTACAGCTGACCAACACATCTACCTATAACACACATGTGACACTGACAGACCAACACACCTACCTACAGCAAACATGTGACACTGACTGACCAACACATCTACCTACAGCAAACATGTGACACTCACTGACCAACACATCTACCCGCAGCACACATGTGACACTGACAGACCAACACATCTACCTACAGCAAACATGTGACACTCACTGACCAACACATCTACCCGCAGCACACATGTGACACTCACTGACCAACACATCTACCTACAGCAAACATGTGACACTGACTGACCAACACATCTACCTACAGCAAACATGTGACACTGACTGACCAACACATCTACCTACAGCAAACATGTGACACTGACTGACCAACACATCTACCCGCAGCACACATGTGACACTCACTGACCAACACATCTACCTACAGCAAACATGTGACACTCACTGACCAACACATCTACCCGCAGCACACATGTGACACTGACAGACCAACACACCTACCTACAGCAAACATGTGACACTAACTGACTAACAAAAATACCTACAGCAAACATGTGGCACTGACTGGCCAACACATCTACCCGCAGCACACATGTGACACTCACTGACCAACACATCTACCTACAGCAAACATGTGACACTCACTGACCAACACATCTACCCGCAGCACACATGTGACACTGACAGACCAACACACCTACCTACAGCAAACATGTGGCACTGACTAACCAACACATCAACCCGCAGCACACATGTGACACTGACTGACCAACACATCAACCCGCAGCACACATGTGGCACTTACATGGCCCATACATCAACCCGCAGCACACATGTGACACTGACTGACCAACACATCAACCCGCAGCACACATGTGACACTGACAGACCAACACACCTACCGACAGCGAACATGTGACATCTACCTACAGCAAACATGTGACACTGACTGACCGACACATCTACCTACAGCACACATGTGACACTGACAGACCAACACACCTACCTACAGCAAACATATGACACTGACTGACCAACACATATACCTACAGCACACATGTGGCACTGACTGACCAACACATCTACCTACAGCACACATGTACCACTGACTGACCAACACATCTACCTACAGCACACATGTGACACTGACAGACCAACACACCTACCTACAGCACACATGTACCACTGACTGACCAACACACCTACCTACAGCACACATGTGACACTGACTGACCAACACATCTACCTACAGCACACATGTGACACTGACTGACCAACACATCTACCTACAGCACACATGTGACACTGACTGACCAACACATCTACCTACAGCACACATGTACCACTGACTGACCAACACATCTACCTACAGCACACATGTACCACTGACTGACCAACACATCAACCCGCAGCACACATGTGACACTGACAGACCAACACACCTACCGACAGCGAACATGTGACATCTACCTACAGCAAAAACGTGACACTGACTGACCAACACATCTACCTACAACACACATGTGACACTGACAGACCAACACACCTACCTACAGCAAACATATGACACTGACTGACCAAGACATATACCTATAGAGCAAACATGTGGCACTGACAGACACTCACTGACCAACACTGACTAACCAGCACATCTACCTACAAAAAACATGTGGCACTGACTGACCAAAACATTTATCTACAAAGCAAACATGTGGCACTGACTAACCAACACATCTACCTACAGCACACATGTACACTGACTGACCAACACATACCCGCAGACACTGGGCGACTGACCAATCACATCTACCCGCAGCACACATGTGACACTCCACTGACCAACCATCAACCTACACAATGTGACATGACAGACACACCTCCGAGCGACATGTGACACTCACTGACCAACACATCAACCCGCAGCACACATGTGACACTGACAGACCAACACACCTACCGACATGCGAGTGACATCTACCTACAGCAAACACGTGACACTGACTGACCAACACATCTACCTACAACACACATGTGACACTGACAGACCAACACACCTACCTACAGCAAACATATGACACTGACTGACCAACACATCTACCTACAGCACACATGTGACACTGACTGACCAACACATCTACCTACAGCACACATGTGACACTGACTGACCAACACATCTACCTACAGCACACATGTGACACTGACTGACCAACACATCTACCTACAGCACACATGTACCACTGACTGACCAACACATCAACCCGCAGCACACATGTGGCACTGGCTGACCAACACATCAACCCGCAGCACACATGTGACACTGACAGACCAACACACCTACCGACAGCGAACATGTGACATCTACCAACAGCAAACACGTGACACTGACTGACCAACACATCTACCTACAACACACATGTGACACTGACAGACCAACACACCTACCTACAGCAAACATATGACACTGACTGACCAACACATATACCTATAGAGCAAACATGTGGCACTGACAGACACTCACTGACCAACACTGACTAACCAGCACATCTACCTACAAAAAACATGTGGCACTGACTGACCAAAACATTTATCTACAAAGCAAACATGTGGCACTGACTAACCAACACATCTACCTACAGCACACATGTGACACTGACTGACCAACACATCTACCTACAGCACACATGTGGCACTGACTGGCCAACACATCAACCTACAGTAAACATGTGACACTGACTGACCAACATGTCTACCTACAGCAAACATGTGACACCGACTGACCAACCCATCTACCTACAGCAAACATGTGACACTGACTGACCAACACATCTACCTACAGCACACATGTAACACTGACTGACCAACACATCTACCTACAGCAAACATGCAACACTGACAGACAAACACACCTACATACAGCAAATTGACACTGACTGACCAACACATCTACCTACAGCAAAAATGAAACACTGACTGACCAACACATCTACCTACAGCAAACATGTGACAGTGACTGACCAACACATCTACCTACAGCAAATATGTAACATTGACTGACGAACACATCTACCTGAAGCACACATGTAACACTGACTGACCAACACATCTACCCGCAGCAAACATGTGACACTGACAGACCAACACATCTACCTACAGTGAACATGTGACATCTACCTACAGCAAACACGTGACACTGACTGACCAACACATCTACCTACAACACACATGTGACACTGACAGACCAACACACCTACCTACAGCAAACATGTGACACTGACTGACCAACACACCTACCTACAGCACACATGTAACACTGACTGACCAACACATCTACCTACAGCAAACATGCGACACTGACAGACAAACACACCTACATACAGCAAATATGTGACACTGACTGACCAACACATCTACCTACAGCAAACATGCGACACTGACAAGACAAACACACCTACATACAGCAAATATGTGACACTGACTGACCAACACATCTACCTACAGCAAACATGTGATACTGACTGACTAACATAAATACCTACAGCAAACATGTGGCACTGACTGGCCAACACGTCAACCTACAGCAAACATGTGACACTGACTGACCAACATGTCTACCTACAGCAAACATGTGACACTGACTGACCAACCCATCTACCTACAGCAAACATGTGACACTGACTGACCAACACATCTACCTACAGCACACATGCAACACTGACAGACCAACACATTTACCTACAGCAAACATGTAACACTGACAGACACACATCTACGTACAGCAAAAATGTAACACTGACTGACCAACACATCTACCTACAGCAAACATGTGACAGTGACTGACCAACACATCTACCTACAGCAAACATGTGACACTGACTGATCAACACATCTACCTGAAGCACACATGTACCACTGACTGACTAACACATCTACCTACAGCAAACATGTGGCACTGACAGACCAACACACCTACCTACAGCACACATGCAACACTGACAGACCAACACATTTACCTACAGCAAACATGTAACACGGACAGACACACATCTACGTACAGCAAAAATATGACACTCACTGACCAACATGTCTACCTACAGCAAACATGTGAGTGAGTGAGTGAGTGAATAGGGTTTAACGTCCGCTTTTCTGACATAGAGGTACAAGCCTCAGGGAGTCTACACGCAGACGGGTCAACGGGGTCGAGTCCCGTATCCACCTGTCCGAGGGGGGTAAATCCCAACTTCAGAACTCAATATTTACAATCAAAATATATCATTCCTGAAATCCTGAAATTAGAACAACCTGATCTGGTGCCAGGCCCTCGCCACACCAGCATCATTTATCCCATCCCCTAAAAGTAATAGGATTAGCGCTAATCTTACTTTTATATATGGGGCATAGCCCGACTCAACTCTCACATACAAGAAAGCCAAAAATGTACATGAGTGCCAAATCCGGTATAGTGGGTTCCGGAAAGTATGAACCCAATCGTTAAGCCAGTTTAGTCGCCTTTTACAACAAGCAATGGCTACTGCAGCACTATTCTCAGGATCAGTTTGATCCCGCCCGGTGCCTGCACGGGGCCAGCAAACATGTGACACTGACTGACCAACCCATCTACCTACAGCAAATATGTGACACTGACTGACCAACATGTCTACCTACAGCACACATGTGACACTGACAGACCAACACATCTACCTACAGCAAACATGTAACACTGACAGACTAACACATCCATCTACAGCGAAAATGTAACACTGACTGACCAACACATCTACCTACAGCAAACATGTGACACTGACTGACCAACACATCTACCTGAAGCACACATGTAACACTGACTGACCAACACATCTACCTACAGCAAACATGTGACACTGACAGACCAACACACCTACTTACAGCAAACATGTGACACTGACTGACCGACACATCTACCTATAGAGCAAACATGTGGCACTGACAGACACTCACTGACCAACACTGACTAACCAGCACATCTACCTACAAAAAACATGTGGCACTGACTGACCAAAACATTTATCTACAAAGCAAACATGTGGCACTGACTGACCAAAACATTTATCTACAAAGCAAACATGTGGCACTGACTAACCAACACATCTACCTACAGCACACATGTGACACTGACTGACCAACACATCTACCTACAGCACACATGTGGCACTGACTAACCAACACATCTACCTACAGCACACATGTGGCACTGACTAACCAACACATCTACCTACAGCAAACATGTGACACTGACTGACCAACACATCTACCTACAGCACACATGTGGCACTGACTAACCAACACATCTACCTACAGCACACATGTGGCACTGACTAACCAACACATCTACCTACAGCACACATGTAACACTGACTGACCAACACATCTACCTACAGCACACATGTGACACTGACTGACCAACACATCTACCTACAGCAAACATGCGACACTGGCAAGACAAACACACCTACATACAGCAAATATGTGACACTGACTGACCAACACATCTACCTACAGCAAACATGTGATACTGACTGACTAACATAAATACCTACAGCAAACATGTGGCACTGACTGGCCAACATGTCAACCTACAGCAAACATGTGACACTGACTGACCAACATGTCTACCTACAGCAAACATGTGACACTGACTGACCAACCCATCTACCTACAGCAAACATGTGACACTGACTGACCAACACATCTACCTACAGCACACATGCAACACTGACAGACCAACACATTTACCTACAGCAAACATGTAACACTGACAGACACACATCTACGTACAGCAAAAATGTAACACTGACTGACCAACACATCTACCTACAGCAAACATGTGACAGTGACTGACCAACACATCTACCTACAGCAAACATGTGACACTGACTGATCAACACATCTACCTGAAGCACACATGTACCACTGACTGACTAACACATCTACCTACAGCAAACATGTGGCACTGACAGACCAACACACCTACCTACAGCACACATGCAACACTGACAGACCAACACATTTACCTACAGCAAACATGTAACACGGACAGACACACATCTACGTACAGCAAAAATATGACACTCACTGACCAACATGTCTACCTACAGCAAACATGTGAGTGAGTGAGTGAGTGAATAGGGTTTAACGTCCGCTTTTCTGACATAGAGGTACAAGCCTCAGGGAGTCTACACGCAGACGGGTCAACGGGGTCGAGTCCCGTATCCACCTGTCCGAGGGGGGTAAATCCCAACTTCAGAACTCAATATTTACAATCAAAATATATATTCAGTCCTGAAATTAGAACAACCTGATCTGGTGCCAGGCCCTCGACACACCAGCATCATTTATCCCATCCCCTAAAAGTAATAGGATTAGCGCTAATCTTACTTTTATATATGGGGCATAGCCCGACTCAACTCTCACATACAAGAAAGCCAAAAATGTACATGAGTGCCAAATCCGGTATAGTGGGTTCCGGAAAGTATGAACCCAATCGTTAAGCCAGTTTAGTCGCCTTTTACAACAAGCAATGGCTACTGCAGCACTATTCTCAGGATCAGTTGATCCCGCCCCGGTGCCTGCACGGGGCCAGCAAACATGTGACACTGACTGACCAACCCATCTACCTACAGCAAATATGTGACACTGACTGACCAACATGTCTACCTACAGCACACATGTGACACTGACAGACCAACACACCTACCTACAGCAAACATGTAACACTGACAGACGAACACATCAATCTACAGCGAAAATGTAACACTGACTGACCAACACATCTACCTACAGCAAACATATGACACTGACTGACCAACACATCTACCTGAAGCACACATGTAACACTGACTGACCAACACATCTACCTACAGCAAACATGTGACACTGACAGACCAACACACCTACTTACAGCAAACATGTGACACTGACTGACCGACACATCTACCTATAGAGCAAACATGTGGCACTGACAGACACTCACTGACCAACACTGACTAACCAGCACATCTACCTACAAAAAACATGTGGCACTGACTGACCAAAACATTTATCTACAAAGCAAACATGTGGCACTGACTGACCAAAACATTTATCTACAAAGCAAACATGTGGCACTGACTAACCAACACATCTACCTAGCACACATGTGACACTGACTGACCAACACATCTACCTACAGCACACATGTGGCACTGACTAACCAACACATCTACCTATACAGCACACATGTGGCACTGACTAACCAACACATCTACCTACAGCACACATGTAACACTGACTGACCAACACATCTACCTACAGCACACATGTAACACTGACTGACCAACACATCTACCTACAGCACACATGTGGCACTGACTAACCAACACATCTACCTACAGCACACAGTGGCACTGACTGACCAACACATCTACCTACAGCACACATGTAACACTGACTGACCAACACATCTACCTACAGCACACATGTGACACTGACTGACCAACACATCTACCTACAGCACACATGTCACTGACTAACCAACACATCTACCTACAGCACACATGTGGCACTGACTGACCAACACATCTACCTACAGCACACATGTGACACTGACTGACCAACACATCTACCTACAGCACACATGTGGCACTGACTAACCAACACATCTACCTACAGCACACATGTGGCACTGACTGACCAACACATCTACCTACAGCACACATGTGACACTGACTGACCAACACATCTACCTACAGCACACATGTGACACTGACTGACCAACACATCTACCTACAGCACACATGTGACACTGACTGACCAACACATCTACCTACAGCACACATGTGACACTGACTGACCAACACATCTACCTACAGCACACATGTGGCACTGACTAACCAACACATCTACCTACAGCACACATGTGGCACTGACTAACCAACACATCTACCTACAGCAAACATGTGACACTGACTGACCAACACATCTACCTACAGCACACATGTAACACTGACTGACCAACACATCTACCTACAGCAAACATGTGACACTGACAGACCAACACACCTACCTACAGCAAACATATGACACTGACTGACCAACACATATACCTATAGAGCAAACATGTGGCACTGACAGACACTCACTGACCAACACTGACTAACCAGCACATCTACCTACAACAAACATGTGGCACTGACTGACCAAAACATTTATCTACAAAGCAAACATGTGGCACTGACTAACCAACACATCTATCTACACAGCAAACATGCTTTATATTTTGTTTTCTTCCTCAATAAAAATATGGTTCAACTGCACTTAAGAATCATTTCCATTGGTCAAACAATGTTACTGATGAGAAAAATGGAAGATAAAAAGTACATAGCAGATAAGAAAAAATAATTCAGCATTGTAAGGGTTATTTAAACGAGAGGGTTATTTTTGTAAAATATGGGTATGCCCCCTGGCATACTGGACCATAAAAAAGAACAAGAAATAAGGAAAAAGCCACGAAACAAAATGGCTACGTGCTTCAGCGACATTTCGAAGGTGACAAAGGTCAAGGTCGTGTTAATGGTGGCGTGAGTGTGTGACAAATGTTCAAATGATTCAAATGTCCAAGTATGGAAGCAATCCTTAGCATAATATTGAAGATATTACATGTTGGAGAAACACTTACAAACTTTTTGAAGCAACAAAATGGCCAAGTGTTTCAGCGACATTTCGAAGATGATCAAGGTCAAGGTTATGTTAATGGTGGCAAATGTTCAGGTGATTCAAGTGTCCAAGTATCGAAGCAATCCTTTGCGTTATAATGAAGATATTACATGTTGGAGAAACTTAAACAACTTTTTGACGCAACAAAATGGCTAAGTGTTTCAGCGACATATCGAAGGTGACCATGGTCAAGGTTGTGTTAATGGTGGTGCGAGTGTATGACAAATGTTCAGGTGATTCTAGTGTCGAAGTATCGAAGCAATCCATAACGTATTATTGAAGATATTACATGTTGAAAAACAAACTTTTTGATGTAAATGTACACAGATGGACGGACGGACGGACGGACATACGGAACCTCAAGAGCAATGCAGTATGCCCCCCTCGCTATCGCATAGGGGGTATAAAACTATAGAAAATGTGTCATAAATGACAACTACAGTTGAAATAGGTCTGAGTCGGTTCTATGCTGGGGAATGCTACACTTGGTACAGGAGTATGAGAAGTGTTACGCTACACAAGCACTCTGTAGCTGGAATTTCATATTGTCTAGTACAGGTAGTTACCTTTGTTTTGCTCAGTTCACCTTTGGTAACCGAGATACCAATCTTGCCCAACAATCTGCCACCACCTGTCACAAATAGAGCGTACATGAGACAAGCCATGTGATCGTACCTAAGGGCTATTCCAGGAAAAATTCTCTGGGGGGGTCGGACTGCACTTTTATTTTTGACCTGTGGGTGGAGGGTGTCCGACAAAATTAATTCCGGTTGGTTGTGGGGTCGGAAGCTATATTGTTCTTGTTGGTAGGGGGGTATTCAATTAACTTGATTCTGTTGGGGGGGGGGGGGTGGGGGGGTGTGCACATCATATAATTAATTCAATGCTGTGGGTGTTCGCGTAGATTAGAAAATTAGATTTTCGCTGCCTCACAGCTTCTATTTCGTGTTATTCACAATGCATCATGCATTGTAAAACGCTCATGTCGATTGGCCAACAAAATGACACTTCCAAAGTAGCGTCCAGTGAAAACTGCCGATAGATAATTACGTCCGGAAGCTGCAATTCGTACCAAGCGTTCGTTCGCTTCCATTTCGCCACCGACGAATAAGACAAACACTTGCGCGCCCGTATTATCATTTCATGCGTCGTTCAACATCTTTTTGACAAATTGTTACATACGCAACGACGCGTTTTGGCAGAACACGGCGAGCATCACATGTACATACCAGTGGCGGATTCAGGGGGGGGGGCCTTCAGAAATTCAGATTTTTTTTTTTTTTTTTTTTTTTTTTTTTTTTTTACAAAATATTGAGCGTAGAATGCAGGAAATGGCTTCCTAAATTCAAACATTTTCCAGGGTAGCATGCCCCCGGACACCCCCTAGCCAACTCCCTCGCACCGCTCAGTCGACGAAGGAGCATACCTCGTTCAAGTTCCATGTGGCCCCCCACCCCCACCCCTCCCCCTTGGTGAAATCCTGGATCCGCCACTGAATACAGTACTTCTCAGCGCGATTTTTGCCTTCGTCCACCTGACCCTGTGATCAGATAGACAGTGGACGTAAAACTTCCTCCCACCGTGTTGGGTGGAAATCCCATTCGTACCGATGGAGAGGCAAAATCTCCACCGTGGGAACATTTCTAAGACCGAATCTGCCGCACACCGCGTTCCCCCTTGTTAACCCACGGCGCGTCACACTGCCAGCTTACAGGTCATCCTTCACGACGAGGAAACATAATTTAAGTAATCGACGGAAATTGAGTGACCATACATATTTAAAATAACAGCCGACATAACGGCGGGAAAAGGTAAACGGCCTACGTGACAATTCACATTTTCTTCCAAGATTTTCGTGTTGTAATCGATCACATTTTCCATCCACCATATGGAACCCGATACCAACAACACAAATATTCGTGTTTCGAATTTCTGTTTGAAACCGTGACACTGATCTGTTGAATCGCATCCATTCAAAAACTAATCATACTTAAAACACACCAACACATATATCACGGAAATTGAGAGGATTAACATCTGCTACCAAACCTATTTTATTAAGGAATAAAACAAATATAAAAGCATCAATATTTAGTTTTAGTAAACGATTCTGTGCTGCCAATATAGTTTTATTAAGAAATTAAAAATATGAAAAAAATATCTTTCAATTTCCTACAACATGTTTTAACAAAACTTGAGAATCATCATAGGAGACGATTCTCATATGCACAGTGAAGTAAAAACATGTTTTGTTAAGACTATGTCGCGTTTTCGTTTTGAGCTCTCAAGACCACGACCATTTTCGCGATCTCAATCCCTGCGCGAGATTGTAGCATGTCCCAAACACGACATGTATAAATCGAGACGATTCACATCTGCTACCAAACATGTTTTATTGAGGAATAAAACGAATATAAAAGCATCAATATTTCTTCTATCAATATATCTCTTGTGAGACGATTCTCGTGTGCTGTCAAAATCCAAGAAATCAAAGACATGTGACAACAATTTTTTTTACAAAACATTAAAATCATCTACATAGACGATTCTCATGTGTTGCCAAAGCATGTTTTATTAAGACATCGGACAAATGTGAAAAGAATACATTGGTATTTCTTTACAAAAACATTTTTACAAACTATGAGAATCGTCTTAGAGACGATTCTCATGTGCTGCCAAATCTTGCTTTTATAAAGATCTCGAACATAGGTGAAAATGCACAAGCTAATGCATAAGACGCATCGATACGTGAGCGACTAAAAAAAATACATAGAATGGTTTGGTATGTTTTGTTGTTTCCGCTGAATTTCTAAAGGTCCTTCATACTTTGCACGTGAAACTGATTACCACCGACTGATGATTGTAAACAACGCAATCAAGTGTCACTAGAACCGAAAATGATATGTCGCAAATGTCTAGTTTGGGGATGCGGTATATTTGTTTTATGTTACAATCTCAGCGTTTTTTTGCGATCTCTCGTTCTCGCCTTCCGCTTTTGGAAATACGATTTGCCCCATGCATGTGTAATATATCAAATTCTGTTGGACTGTTGGCGTTCTAACGAACGTACATGCAATAAACATGCTAGTTCGAATGCAGTTCAACGTACATACGTGCAGGGTTACGCAAAACTCAATTCAACTGTACACACACATAATAACATAACAAACGTATTTTCCCATAGCGGAAGGCGACATCATGAAAAGGCCGAGTCGAAAACGCGGCATCGCGGTCTTGAAAACACGAGACAGCCAGGCGAAAACGCGAAAAGTTAATAAAATAGAATCTCACGTTTTTCGCCTCGAGATTTGGTCTTCGCGCTCTTGTGAATATTTATATATATGTTTGACGATGCATCCAGTAATCAATAACACGTATCGAAATGTGTGGGTTTCTTTTGCTCCAATAAATGGTATTGGGCAGCACATTAGAATCGTCTCTTAAGACGATATATCATGATTTGTCAAATTGATGTTTTTTGTTTTCAGAAATTCTAAATGTTTTGTCCCACATTTGTTCTATTAATTAATAAAAACATGTTTTTGCAGCATCATGCGAATGTCTCCTAAACAATGTTTAAGTGTCCTATACCTCGCGATTTCCAGAGCTTTGGGAGACAAGACCGCGAAATTCTATGAATATTGAATCTCGTCTTTTGCAAACCTTGCCGCGCGGTTTTTGCTTTCGCGATCTTTCATGCGTTTGGAATCCGTTCTACATGCATGAGCAAAACGAATCCGAATGTTCTGTCTCTAAACGCAGATGATAGTCGCCCCAAGTTGACTGACAGAAATATTTGGGTAGAAGCAAAACTATTTCAAAGCGGAAGGCGAGATCGCGAAAACGAGAGACGATTCCTCATTATTTTAGAAAACATTCTTATTTTGTTTTTATTGTTGATAAATGTGTTTCGAGTATGCTGCACCCCCTGCGTACGGCCTTTCTAACCTGTGTCGGTTTGTCGTATTATTTTGAGTGGGCTGACCGGGGACGAGTTGGTCGAAGGCTCGAAACGGAGGCCGTCATAAATTAACGAATACTAACGGGACCCGATCTACGATTTCTAATTACTTCTAAAATGACACTTCCATTACTGATCGGTTTGGCAATGATGCTATGACCGTACTTTACTGTACAGTTCAGGCCCCGTAGCCAACCTGTTTGAAGGTGGGGGGGGGGGGGGTCGTTTCGAAGGCCCCAATGACCTGAGTATCTAGGGGGTCTAAAAAAGTGACCTCAAGGCGGGGGGGGGGGGGGGGGGGGGGGGTCGTCCGACCGCTCCGCCACCCCCCCCCCCCAACCCCCCCCTGGCTACGGGCCCTGCAGTTACAGTACATTTAGATAGGGAATACAATAGTTATCCAGTATCTAAATCATGATAGTGTTGTCTGTAAAACCGTGTATTCGGGATCGGGCCGGTGCTTAAAGACATGGTAAATAAATCAGTACTGGTGGTAGGGGGTTTTACCTATTCATGCTGTTGGTAGTGGGAACGCTAAATATCAAGTGAATATTTCATGATACCCTAAGAAAGATCATGATATCTTATGAGAAATATCGACAAATGCAAAAATAAGAAAATAAAAAAAAAAAAAATTTCCACATTTGCTATGAAAACTTTTGTCAATTTTCCAATGACATTTACTGAAAATGATATTATCACCTCAATGCATGCCTATGTGCCGTGAAACAGGGGGGGCGGTGCTGTAAACATATTTGATATCCTGTCCAATACGACCTACTCACAATCAACCTGTTTACAAATTCGCAATAAAAACGTTATCTCTAGTGCAGTGTGATAAGGGACATGTTGTTGCACTTTTTGGAAACAATCATGAAACTTGCACACGGGAAGATATCAAAAATGTAAGCAGCATAGCTAAAGAACCACATCAACAGCATCCGTGGCGCCCTGTGGCGCCACATAATGCGCCACATGGTGCGCACCTTCCCAAGTGAAAAAATTAAATGCCCACAAATACAGTTTAATTGTGAGTTTTCAATTCTATTAGAAGCCATACACCAGAACAATGCATAGGCATACACAAATACCTCACTTACATGACCAACTGCGTTGCTAAGTGGACCACCTGGTGTGCATTGTTTAAATTTTACCCATTTTTTTGCCTCAGTTCAGTCATATTTTTGTAAAACTTTGCTACTATTTCCTCAGTAATAATATTATTGTAGTCTTCTCTCTGGTGGGTTTACCAAGCAATGCAGCTGAAAGCAGTCTTATTATTCCTTATCAACTGGGTTGCTGGGGTAAACCACACCGCCATTAATATTACACTGCATGTGAATTCAAGTCAACGGTACTGAGTACTTTACTATAAATATTTGCCCCCTTTTGGAAACAAGCAGAAAACTTTATACACAGTAGATATCATAAATGTAATTAAACAGAGCATATAGAACCATCTCTACAGCGCCTGGTGGCGCCCCTGTGGTGTCCACATGGTGGCTCACCTTCAATAAATGAATGGAATGCCCACAAATAAAGGTTTAACTTTGTTCTCAATATCTTATAAGATGACAATATAGCAAAGAAATTCATATACATAAAATACCTCACTCCAGACAATAGTGTTGCTAGTGGAGCCAACCTAAGTATAACATAGCCAGTAATTTCGACACTAAAACATGCTAATCCTATATATGCTTCACCAGATGGCAACCACCTGGCACCACCTAGCAACACAATGTGTTACAATTATTACCACACAATTTAACAAATATTACGACATATACAGTGCGACCCCTTTAGTACAACACACGGAAAGTCCGGCCGACATAACAACCTTCGGTTGCTTATCCAACCGTGCTATATCTGTTCCTCCAGCCCAAAGACGCCACATAATGTCAACAAAAAATACAATGTACAACTGTACAATGTGACTGCGAATTGAACGACGTCGCCATGCCTATAATATCCATAATTGTTTTCACTTTATCTTCGCCTATAATAAATATATTGAATTTCCAAGATTGTTAACGTCATGTTTTATTTTATTCATCAGGTTCATAGTACAATGTAGATCTACCAGGTCCGTGCAATCAATTATTGTAAATCGCATGTAGAAAAAAGTGTAGTAAAGAAGACGCAATGACCCTATGAACCGATTCCTGTTCCATCGGACTGCAACATCACGGACAAGCTCATGCGTTGCAATCTGTGTTTAACTCCAATAGGTGAGCACAGGTGGAAGACTCGACCTATGACACCAAAATAAATGACCTATTAAAAAAATCCCATTATCCCACCCACCTGTATCGTACTGTACATGACTTAATAATAGAACAGATCAAGGAGGGTGGGTAATGGATAGTTTTGTAATCGGTCATTGTCCTTTGTGTCACACGTCCAAAACTATTCCACCTGTGGGTTTGAGTACAGACCAGTTCCTAACATGGTTTTTTTTCCAGACAGGTTATAATATTGCGCCAGTTCATGAGGGTTAACAGGCTTATTCACGCCAGATTTTCGACGGAAAAAGAAGATCTGATAATAGTGTACATATTTCTGTAAACGGATAGTTGAATGTTGACGAATATAAATTATAATTATTCCGCATTTGCTCTGAAAATGTTATCAACTTTCGATATAAATAGCAGAAAAAAGTCAAATCATTCTTCGCGAAAATCTCAGTTTACCGTATATAATAAAAGTTGAATATCTCATGCACTGGCTCAATTATGACATACGCGAAACAAGGCATTGTCCACGCACTACATGTGTGTAACATGCTCCGGGGTGGCGTGGGCATTGCTGTAACAATTTAGTTAATCTGGTCAGTTAATCTGCGCGACTGATACGCGATCTCCGATTGGTCAGCCTTTACACCAATTAATAATTCCACCCAATGGTGAGCGCTAACGCATGCCCGGAAAAATGAAATCGAGCACAAATAATCCCATAACAATTAGGACTGCTTGTTTACTGGTCTTAATGATCTTATTCCCAGGTTGCTCGGATTAATTTACAGAAAATGTGCGACGTGATCAGCTGCACATTCACTTCGGCGAGATAAAAGGAGTATATGCGCCCATAAAAAAAAAAATCGTCCATATTGGGTCTAATTTGGGAAAGAACTCAAATTTTAACACGATTTCTAACAATAGGTTCGGTTACAAATTTAACACATTTTGATATACAATAGGAAAACAATTCGGGAGCCAAGGCACAACCTGTACTAACCGAATTCGTGTTTATAGTGAAGCGGTACTAACGGGTCGACTGTAATTAACTATTACATAAAATGACAACTACATCAATATCAAAGTTTTGTCATACCCAATAAGTTTCTCTTTGATTGGCTAGCTGCCTGGTCCAAATATAGTATATGACCTGCCAAGGCCTCAGACATAGAGAAATTGCGATTCCCCTACCGGCGCCATCGCGCCAATGAAGAAACATTTTGCAAGAGTCTCGCGATTGCGAATTGTATTCTCACTAAACACAATAAAACCCCGAATTTGATCAAAACAAGAAACATCAAAACCAGTCTTTAATTGTTTATTTTTCATAAATATTCTTCGCTCATCCAAAAATATGATCGAAAAATTAGCCAAACTGTCCCCTTTAGTGTTTCAATCTCAAGACACTTGGCTTCGTGACAACGCTATATTAGGGCACAAACTATGGTTCCACGCACAAATAGCGTCGTAGCAATGACAGCGAAATGTTTGGGAACTAGTCGCATTCTTGTAGAGGCGCCAAAGGGTGAGGCAGATCGAATAGAGCAGTGGAATATAAATTAAATACACGATATAAAAAAACTGTCATAAAAGTCGGTAGAAAATCGAATCTCGGATTATTTTTCTTCCTGAAAAAACGCAAAGATCAATAGAAGAGATATGTTATACGGCCAAATAAAGATCAGCGGTATGACAAATAAGTTATTTGTGACTAACTCTATAATTTCCCTCCTATCCATGAAGGCATTATAAGCCACCATGTGGCTCCATTAGTGGCGCCATAGGTGCCACCGGCTCCTGTGAGTGGTTATATACCTATTTTGCTTGTATTTGTTGGTATCAACCAGTGTGCCAATTTCATCATGTTGTTTTCCAAAATGCACAACATGTCAATTTGGCTCTTAAGCACACACTACTCTGAAATTAAAAATTGCTAACATAAGTGGCAATGCATTTTCCTGGATGTTCCAAATCAGTCCCCCTTTCCAATTGTGTTCGCACCCACATGCCCGGCTCATTCAAACTGACTGACATCATAATTTTAACTAGAAATGACGCTTTCGACAAGCGCATGTGTAATCCCCTCAGATACACAAGTAGTTTGAAAAAAGGGTGTTCAAGTTATGCTCCAAGACAAAATCAGTGACGGAAAAAACAAAGGGAGATTATTTATAGAACACCAGTCTATTTATAGAACGCTAAATACACGTTTTATGATTATAGCCACCGCTTATAGCCGTGTTTCGAGCCGTGTTTTCATGGGCCTGACATCCGCCCGACGTCAGTACTAAATGCGTCGTATTTTGACGTGAATGGGCCGTATTTATACGTCGCCTGTCGCAGACACAGGTGGGTCGTTCATTGCAAGTACGGTTTATTATGGGAAATTCGTCTGTCGGGATTCAAAAACCCCCCCCCCCCGGGGTCACTTACCGCAGGTGGTCGATTATTACAAGTGGTTCGTTAGAACAAGTTCGACTGGTATACCAAAATATACTGATATAAAAAAATGCCTACCACAATTAATCAGGTTCGAGATTGAAACGTTGAGAGACCGAGGCTAAATCTCTCGTAATTGTCTAATAGCGAACCGTCTTGCCGTTCCTTGGTTAAATAGCTGATAAACGCAACAAAGAATGAGGCGTTTACAACCGAGTAAGGTAGTTCATACTCTCAAAGGTGCCTTCACCAAATGCCAGGTCTTGGGTCCTCAGGAGTTAACCACTCAATAGGAAAACGACTACAAGTAGAGAGTATAATTGTACTGAGAAAGGCGCCCTCAGCCGGCTTTCCCCCTCCGTAGTTAAACCAAAGCGTAAACATACAACCACCCTCCTACACGCAATAGACTGACGAGGGCGAGGCTATTTTCTAGGCGGATATAAGACGAAGAGAATGGTGAAAGACGAGCAGGGGAGACGCACGTTCACGTTCCTCCTTTAGGAAACTCTTAGAAAAGAAATACCTATAGATAGTATAAGAAATTAACTTTCTCATCTGACAACAAACTCCCACCAAGATATTCATACTCCTACAAACTACAAAACATTGCGAAAAAGAGCAACCGGAGGTGTCGCAGTAAAAAAAAAAACACCAAACAGACGATAATTTTTATAAGATTCTTGGGGGGGGAGTAGGTGGATGGACTCCTTGAGGTGAAGTAGAGAAAGGCGAAAGATAACGAGAAAAAGAGATGGATATAGATAAAAGTCGAGAGGCCCAACCACGAAATGGACGGTCGTGAGGGGTGGGAGCAGTTTATATAAAAACTAGTGCATGGAACACCGGATAGATCTCAGGCTGACTTCAAACACGCGCTGGTGGACCTCTCCCAGACTGGTTGAGGAACTAGAAATACCGCTTGTCGACAAGCCAGTGTATCCCTCCCCCCTCCCCAGATACTCAGGTAGTTTTGAAAAAAGGGGTGTTCCAGTTATGCTCCGAGACAAAATCAGTGACGGATAAACAAGGGAGATAACTAAAAGAATTAGTGATGCAAGACTTGCATTCTTGCGACACTACCTTTAGGGGTCGAGGTCTATGCATTGTGAAAGTTTCATAAAATAGGTTCCAAAGGGTGTTCGAGTTATGCTCCAACAGCGAATCAGTGCACGAAACAAACAAAGGAATAACTAAGAAATGAACGACGCAAGAGTTGTCATTCTTAACGTGAGACACAACCTGTGGGTCGTCTTCCTATGCATGGTGGTGAAGTTTAATAAACTAGAAAATGTGTGTCCTAGAAAACGGATGTCCCACATATCGCTTGATAATAAATGAAGCCAAATTGCAAGTCAAATTTCTTTGACCTGAAGCGTTAAAGTTTTTGAAGCACAAGTATGTGACCTTGACCCTGGGCTTGGCGGGGGCAGGACAAACGTGGATTTGGCACAGGGCGCTAGAGGACCATTAGAGCAACATATATGAATATAAAGTTGATCCGTGAATGGAAAGCAAAATTTATAATATATTTTACCTGCGCATTAAAGTTTTTGAAGCACCAAGTATGTGACCTTGACCTTGGGATTAGCGGGGGCATGATGAACTGATTTGGCACAGGGCGGTAGAGACCATTAGAGTCAATGCTATATGAACTATGAAGATGATCATGAAAGAAACAGAAATTATAAGATATTTACCCGAGCGTTAAAGTTTTTGAAGCACCTAAGTATGTGACCTTGGACCCTGGGCTTGGCGGGGCAGGACTAACTTGATTTGGCACGGGCGTAGCCGACCAATTAGAGCAACGCGTATTTGAAATATGAATTGATCCGAGAATGGAAATAAAAATTATAAGATATTTACCTGAGCGTTAAAGTTTTTGAAGCACACTAGTATGTGACCTTGACCCAGATTGGTGGGGCGGACGAACGTGGATTTGCACAGGGCGGTATAGGACCATTAGAAACAATGCGTAATAGAAATTGAAGATGAACCATGATCCATGAAAGAAAACAAAAGTAGAAACAACAGGGCGGTTAGGACCATTAAGCAATGGGTATCTGCGTGTTTCGAATATCTCTGGATACAAAATCAAGCACGAAACAACAAAGGGAGATAAGTAAAACAAGAATTCCGCTAATCAGATGCCCTCGCCTTGTCCCCCCTTGACTCGAGCCTGGCCCGAAAGCAATTTTCACTGCCCGAACCTATTATACAATTAATTGACAAGTGAACCATAGATATTCAGATTATATTCTATGCCACTAGTCAATAATTGATTTATTATATGATAATAGTCTGTATATAGCACTTACGACCCTTATGCTACTAACAAAAAATGAAAAAGAATTTGAAACAAAAAATGAAAAAAAAAAAATGGGAAAAAAATTTTAAAAATTAAAAATGAATAATGCTTGCTACTGAGCCCAGAATTTTTTTTAATAGTCCTATATTTATCTACATATATCTGCCAGGTCCCACAAATGCCACCAATATTTTCAACACAGTTTACGGAAATGTAATATAATCATTTACCTCTATAATTACCTGTAAGTGGTCAGTGGTCAGTTTGCACATCAGCACATGCACAGGTGAATAGTCTGTGTATAGCACTTACGACCTTATGCCTACTGGACAAAAATTGAAAAATAATTGAAAAAAAAAATGAAAAAAAAAATGAAACAATAAAAATGGAAAACACAAGTTTAAAATAATAATGCTTGCGTACTGGAGCCCAGATTTTTTTTTTTCAGTCAAACTGAAAAAATAATTTGAAAAAAAAAATGAAAAAAAAAAAATGAAAAATAAGAATAAAAAAAATGAAAAAAAAAAAGTTTAAAAAAAAAAATCTGCACATGTCCCACATAATGCCGCCACAATATTTTCAACACATGTACCCAATGTATCATTGTACCTGTATAAATTTACCTGTCAACAGTGGCAAGCATTCTGACATCTGCCACATGCTAGCCCTTGCTATCACATGGGTCTCCCAGTTCTATTGTTTCTCCTCTACAGGTAAGTGTACAAGAGCACACAAAAAGTGTACAAGCAACAGATAACAGGTCTTCATGCATAAATGTCCAGTTTTGTAGAGTGCACAAAACAAAAAAGGGAGATAACTGAAAATTAGCTGCGAAAGAGTTGTCATTCTTGTGCGCAGACATATCTCCGGTCTGGTCTATGCAATGTGTGAAGTTCATGAAAATATTCCAGGGGTCGAGTATGCTCCGGACAGGAAATCAGTGAGCGAAAACAAAAGAAAGGAGATAACTAAAAAATTAGCTATGCAAGAGTTGTTATTCTTGTGTGCAAGACACAACCTACTTCATGGTCTACATTGAATGTGTAAGTTTCAATAAAAAATATTCCAAATGTGGGTTCGAGTTATAGTCCAAACCCATGCGAGAAACAAAAAAGGAGATAACTCAAAAATTACTATGCAAAGAGTTGTCATTCTTGTGCGCTACAACCATTCGGGTCGTGGGTCTAATAATCATGTGGGAATTTTTCCTGAAAATATTCGAAAGGGTGGTGGAGTTAATGCTCCGACAAACACGAAATCAGTGGCGAGAAACAAAAAGGAGATAACTCAAAAATAGCTATGCAAGAGTTGTCATTCTTGTGCGCCCACACCTTCGGGTCGTGGTCCTAATGCATGTGTGAAGTTTCATGAAAAATTCCAAGTGTGTTCGAGTTATGCTCCACAAGAATGTCTGCGGCCAGAGGCGTACGCGGACACGGACCGCGGACCGCGGAACCGGCGCGCGTCAAATCCATAGTACCCCGACGAGTCCGGGGATAAATAAAAAATAATAAATGCTTGCTACTGGAGCCCAGAAATTTTTTTTTAATATCCTATATTTAATCTACATAATCTGCAACAGGTCCACATAATCCACAATAATTTTCAACATACAGTTTACGGAAAATGTAATATCCAAATGTAAGTAATTTACCTGTATAAATTAACCTGTGTCAAGAGTGTCAAGATGGTCAAGACATGGTCAAGACTGGACATTTGCACATGCTCTAGCACATTGCCACAGGTGAATGTTCTCCCAGTCTCTATTGTTCTCTCTACGGTAAGGTGTACGAGCACACGAGAAAAGGTGTACAGAGCAACGAAAAACGGGTCTTCATGCATTATTGTCCAGATTGTAGAAGTGCTGCACAACAAAAAAGGGAGATAAGTAATAAAAATTACTACGCAAGATTGTCATTCTTGTGCGCACACACCTTCGGGTCCGTGGTTATACGAGTTACAAGACAAAATTAACCAAATTCTAAGTCGAAAAGGGGAGATATTCCAGGACCCGGGCGTCAATAAAAAATCAAAATAAACTTTGTGCATCTACTCATCATAAGAAGCACATAAATAATAATTATTTTTAAATTACAAAATATAATATGTTTCTAATTCATTTTAAAAATATTATTCACATTATATTAAACACCCCACCCCCCCCCGCCCATTATACCTCTTCGTCCTCCTATCCCCCCCCCCTCCACAGGTTCAGATATGTTAGCTATTAGGGTTTTAAAAGTTTTACGATTAAAAGGCAAAATGCCAAATCTAAGTCGCAAAGGGAGATAATCCATGACCCCAAATTCGAATAAAAAATAATTGAAATCAACAACTTTACCAATCTACTCTCATAAGGAATTACATACCAATTTCAGGTGTTACTAGCACAGTTAAAGTTTTAATGACTAACAAGCAAAAAATGCCAAATTCTAAGTTGATAAAGGAGATATCCATGACCCGGGGTTCGAATCAAAAAATAGAAAATATTTTGCGCATCTGCTATCATAAGGAAGCTACATAACTAAGTTTCAGGTGTGTACTTGTATGGTTTAAAGTTTACACGACTTACTAGGCAATATTTCCAAATTCTAAGTCGAAAAAGGGAGATAATCCATGACCCCAAGGTGCGAATAAAAAATTAAAATAAACATTGTGCATCTACTCATCATACAGAAAGCTACTACCAAGTTTCAGGTGTGAGCTAGCACTGTTAAATGTTTTATGACTTACAATACAAAATTGCCAAATTCAAGTTTAAAAGTTTTACGACTTAGAAGGTTGGTGACGGACGACGACGACGTACTACAGGGATTGTGATGGACGGGAGACGAGGGTAAAACTATATCTGCCCCCTCTGCTATCGTGTGGGCAATAAACAAAGTGCCAAAGGTCACAATAACCCCCATCGGGCCAGCCATCAACAAGGGGAGATAAATCACTGAAAAACCAATAGCTTCTTCGTCTTGCCGTGATAAACATGTATACCGAATTTTGTTTAAGATCGGTCAAGAAGAATTTTATTTATTGCGTGGACAAAGTGTGAAAATAAAAAATGGCCACCAAGTGGAGAAAAGTCATACGAGATTTTTGAAAATTTGAATAGAGTTTTCTTCGTCTTGCTGGAAGTTCTTCGTCTTGGTGCGTGACAAACAAAACATTTGTAAACGATGACGTCAAGTAGAACTCTAGTTATTGTGTTGGACAACTGTGCCGAATCACCAAAATAGACCGCCGAAGATGGGTTAGACAGTCAAGATTCAGAAAATGTGAAGCAGTCCCAACCAAGGCAGTAAGATCCAAAATCACAACCGTCGAAGAAGGGCCGACGTGAAGATCAAAATGTGAAGCTGTCACCAGCAAGAAACATTAAAGAAATTTTAAATGCTAGCATTAATTTTTCCTCTGGTTGTATTAAACAGGTTTACTAATATTAGGTAAGATGTTGTAAAGTAGAAATTAGATAGAATTGATACAAAAATGTAGAAAAAATGGTTAAGTTAAGAGGTGGATATTTGCATAAAAAAACAATTCTGCATAAAAGAACCATTTGATTGGTTAAATTTTGCAACCAATCCAACAATCACAAAATGGTTTTTCAGACAAGTCATTTTACGAAGAAGAGGTATTTTTTCCTCTCAAAAATATGAAAAATTACTTTCAACAAGAAGTGACCGCAAGTCACAAATACGCCCGTCGAATATGGCCAACACGAAGATGCAGAAAATGAAGATGTCACCAAGCAAGAAACTTTAATGAAATTTTCAATCTATAGTATTATTATATCTTCATCCTCGTGCTAAACATGTATCCTAATTTAGGCAGAGATAGAAAAGTAGAGTGTAAAGTAGAAATGATAGTGAAATGGATACAAAAATGTAAAAAAATGGCTATGTTAAAAAGTGATATTTTTTGTTAAAAAATATGTTTTCGGCATAAAAACACCAAGGAACACATCTTCAATATGTGTAGAAGACGGTGTATTCAGACGATCAACTGAACTGTTCAGAGGATTTTGGGTACACCAAACTCTGTGACCCATATAGATTTGCATAGAAATATGTAGAAAAAAATGTCTATTAAGATAAAAAGGGTGAGATTTTTGTAAAAATGTTTTTTTTCGACATAAAAACACAAGAGTGCACATCTTCAATATGTGTAAAGACGTGTGTATAGTTTTTCAGATCGATTGATTGAAAGGGTTTCGGAGTAGTTTGTTACACAAACTCTGTACCGATATAGAATTGTATAGAAAAATGTAGAAAAAAATGGCTAAGTTAAAAAGGTGATAATTTTGGCTAAAAATACTTTTCGACTTAAACACCAAGGTGCACATCTTCAATATGTGTAAAGATGTGTGTAATAGTTTTTTCAGATCGATGCGACTGAACGGTTTATGAGTAGTTGTGTACACAAACTCTGTACCGTATATAGAATTTGTATAGAAAAATTGTAGAAAAATATGGCTAAGTTTAAAAAGGTGATATTTTTGTTTAAAAAAATATCTTTTCGACATAAAAACACCAAGGTTGCACATCTCATTAATGGTAGAAGACGTGTGTAAATAGTGTCAGAACGGATCGACTGAACGGTTTCGGAGGAGTTGTGGTACACGAACTATGCGTTTTTTCTTCCAGCGCCCGCACCGCCCCGCCGTCGTAAAACAAATATTACTGTTTTTTAAGAATACGTTTCGTAAAAATAAAGTGTAAAGATCCTGAATGAGACGACATGTTTAAAAGCCTGCTCATCTGGATCGCCACTGTTTGCATAAACACTATATCGGGCTGTTTTCGGTTCCAAAAAAAAAAGGGTTAAGCCGTGAAAACATATCGATTTGTGGACGCCTATATACATATGCTGCCGCCTGCCGTCAGACTTTCAGCCATTCAATTGTCTAAAATATCTGGCCAAAACCTGTCAAAGCGCTTCATAAACACAAATGCAAATCTCAAACTCATGCCCATTTAATTGTTTATACAGTGTGCATGGCTCAAGCTCATAGGCAACCATCCTCTCGATTACAATTTGAAAACATAGTATAACGCTCATTTTTACAGTCACCAGTTGTTTTATAACTTTTACTATTTTCAGTGACATTTATCACGTTTAAGCCGATTTACGTAATTCACTAACCCTTTAACGGTGTGGCGATCAAAACTCTGCTTTCTGTTTGCTGTATTCCTACAATATATGAGATCATCATGTAATAGCAGTGAACCCAGGCCTCCAATAAGGAATTAGTATAGTGTATAGTCACTCTTGAAGCCTTGGAGTAATTTTCAAAATTTTAATTGGGTAAAAATAAAATCACACTAAAACTGGAGTTTACAACATCAACCCACACAATTATTGCTTCGAAATGAAAAACAAGTCTTTGCAATTTCATTAGACAATTGTAATAAATACCAAGATGTGGTTTCATGGAAAATAAGAAAAATATGCTATGTGTCGTCTGTTTATTGTTTTCTGCAGCATGATAAAGGTAGCACAAATTTTGTATTGCTTATTGATACTCGCTACTTCTGATTTCAATTGGGTTTTTGGCAATTTTAATTGGGTATTTAAGCAAATATGCAGCTTATCTGGAGCTCTGGAAGGAGAAAGAAGTTAATAACAGATTTCTCCTGATGTTAAATTTTGTGAAGAGACTAATATGAGTTGAACTTCACCTTTGGGATCGCAGGGGTCAGACGGTCATGATATTGTCACAGCATGATAGTAGACCTAGAGAAATGCATGTTGAAATATTAATAATAGAAAAAGACAGGCCATGGAAATAAATTATTACACAAATTCATTCGAATGTCCGCAAACAGGCATACACAACAAAAAACAATTGCAATATATTATTTACTCTTAGCCCAAGTAATTGTATATGCATAAATGTAAACACCAGAAAATTCAACCTGTGTTTCAATAAGTTTTATACCATACTTAAGAAATTATAGCCCAAGGAAGAGAAAACTGGATAAAACACATGAGACATATTTTATTCTAATATTATACTAGCAACGTAAATAACAGGGTAACTAACTCATTTACCAACACACAACTATTGTTTTCTATTTTACAAATTAGTATCAAAGGCAAGGACATGTGTATCCGAAGTTTATTATGTGGCATATAAACAGCAAATCCTGTATTGAAATTATGTATGGAATATTTTATTTACATCAAAAAGGTTACAGCTGGAAATCCACTATCCTATATGTCCGTTTCTAACTTGCCACACAGCTTAAACATGTAGTATCCCGTAATATTTGTGTATATGTATAAATGTGAAATACAAATAACAAGAAACAGGCAAAGCCCCGGAAGGCCCAGGTTTTTTTCCAAGCATAGACACTTGGATAACATAATTATAACCCACTTTTTTGTAGACTAGATGGCCGTCGGCCTGCATGTTCGCCCTTGGGGCGAGGCATGGACACTAAAAAAAATATATATAGTAGATGGAAAAACTTTAACGAAAAAAACTTTAACCTACACACGACGGACGGAACAGACGGACGGACGTATGCACAAAATTGCCGACGATATTCCGCTGCCGCAAGCGGTGCGAACAATGATGATAAACACCCATGTGAAGTATCAAGTAATGGTGAAACAGGTGCAGAGATATATACAGGAAAAAAACTTTTAACAAACAAAAGTCAAAGTAATTGACCTTGCACATTGGCACAGGCCTGCAACGGTGGTGGTTAGAATGAAAATTTGATGATGATAAACACCCATGTTGAATTTCAAGGTAATGGGCGAAGCAGTTTGCAAGAGATATAGGTAAAACAAAAAAGATTTAACCTAAAAACTTTAACCAGACGTTAACGTAAAAAAGTGAACGTTGAAAATGTCAATTACGTAGAAATAATAGTGAAGGTAAAAAACAAGAAACGAGCAAAGCCACGAAGGCCAATTTTTACCAAGCAATAGACACTTGATAAACATAATTATACCCACATTTTGTAGACTAGATGGCGTGCCCTGCATTTCGCGCCTTGGGGCGAGGCAATGACACTAAAAAAATAGATAAATGTAATGGAAAAAATTTTAACAACAAGGGGGCCATGATGGTCCCTAATTCGCATCACCCTGACTCCATAAACACCAGAGGCGAATGTGACAATGGGAGTCATGTGTTTAAAAAAATCTGGATTAAGCGATACTTCCATTTTACCAAATCTGACAATGGCTTCTCCCAGGATCTTAACTTCCTAATGAAGTTTGGCCACAATCGGCAAATGTGGTTCCAGAGAAAAAGACCTTCAAAATCTTGAATACATGGATCTTTTTGGGTGCCCATCATGATGACATAATCATCCAATTCCGACAAATATTGCACCAGAGCAACGCCTCATCGATACCTTCAAATTGAAATATGGCATGACATATTCGGTCAAAAATAAAATTTCACACCCCACGAGCCTTGCCCATTTTGACCCCAGGGGACACCACTCTCACACACTTTAAAAGCATTGTAAATCGATCATTCCTACCAATTTTAGTCCGAAAGCCGGCCAGCAGTTCATAGAAGAAGATTTTATAAGATTTATATGCTATTTTTCTATGGAGCCATCTTGGATTAGTAAATGACCTCCATTTTAACAAATATGAAAAGGGTTCAACACAGGGACCATAACTTTTAAGTTGGCTACCAAGCCAAGCGTTCATGTAAAAAATTTGAAATCACTCATAAAAGAACGAACCTTTGACATGTCGGCGGCCATCCTTGGAAATTAAACAATCCGATTTCGACTAAAAATTGTAACCAAGTGATTCAGCCTGATGATACGTTCGATCGATATGTAACATGACCATATTTGGTTCAACAAATAAAATTTTGACCCCAATTTTGACCCTTCCCACGGGCCCACGCCCATTTTTGACCCCCGGTCACCCATTTTAACAACTTTGAAAGGAGCAATGTACATCGATCATTCCTACAAGTTTCAGTCGAAATCCGGCTAGGCGGTTCATGAGAAGAAGATTTTTTTAAGAATTTAAGCGATTTTTAGACGGCGGCCATCTTGAATTAGCGATACCTCCATTTTAACAAATCCTGAAAAGGTCTTCACCAGGGACCATAACTTTTAAGTTTTCGCTACCATGGCCAAGAGCGTTCACGGTGAAGAAGAATTTTTGGAAATCTGTAATAAAAGAACGACCTTTTGACCTTCGGCGGCCATCTTTTGGATACAATAAACAACCGAATTCGACACAAAAATTACCAAGAGGATCGCCTCATTGATACCTCAATATTGAATATATGACATGACCATATTCAGAGTCAAAAATAAAATTTGACCCACAATTTGACCCCACGGGCCACGCCCATTTTTGACCCCGGGGACAACCATTTTAAACAACTTTGAAAGAGCAATGTACATCGATCATCCTCCCAACTAATTTTGTTCGAATTCCGGTTGCGGTCTTAAGAAAAGATTTTTGAAGAATTTTGCTATTTTTATAACCGGGCCATCTTGATTACATAATGATTGTCATTTTAACAATTTTGTAATCCCCATACCTAAAGACCATGACATGAAGTTTGGTGACTGTAACCCAATGGATTACCGAGGAAGAAGACGTTGAAAATGGTTCACGGACGACGACAACGACGACGGACGACCGGACGTCGGACGAGGACACAATAGCTCACATGAGCTTCGTTCAGGTGAGCTAAAAAACTTAACAAACCGAGACACGGAACACACGGACTACCCGACGGACGGACCGATGCCCAAAATGCCGACATATCGCGCTTTTCTTTTCCGCAAGCGGTTTCGACAATGATATAAACACCCCCCCATGTGAAGTATCAAGGTAATGGGTGAAGCAGTTGCAGAATATATACACAAAAAAACTTTAACCGAAAAAATTCAAAGTAATTTGACCTTGACATTGGGCACAGGCCGCACGGTTGGGTTAGAATGAAAATATGGATGAATAATAAACACCCATGTGAAGTTTCAATGTATTACGGGCGAAGCAGTTCACAGATAAAGTATAACGAAAAAGTTTTAAACCAAAAATTTAAACCAGACGTACGTTAAAAAGTTAAAACGTTGAAAATGGCTAAGTCAATTACAGAAATAATAGTGAAGGTAAAAAAATGTCACATTTGGATAGTTTGTATGTGGTAGCACCCCATGGTTAGAAGTTGTGAAAGTTTGGTGGTCCTAGGTGTACAGTACCAAAGAAATGACTTAAACAAACACGCAAACTTAACATTGAAAACGCGAAAACTTAACATTTAAAATGCTAAGTCGATTGCGCGGAAAAAATTGGTACTATTTAAAAAAAAATAACATGTTGGATAGTGATATGTGGTGTGCACCCCCTTATTAATGAAAGCTGTGAAAGTTTGGTGTTCTAGTGGTACAGTACCAAAGAAATGGACTTAAACAACGAAAACTTAACATGAAAACGCGAAAACTATAACATTGAAAATGGCTAAGGTCGATTGCGTTGGAAAAAATGGTAAAGTTAAAAAAAAAGCTAACATGTTGGATAGTGAATGTGGTGGGCACCCCTGATTATAAGCAGTGAAAGTTTGTGGGGTCCTAGTGGTACAGTACCAAAAGAAATGGATTTAAACACGAAAACTTAACAATTGAAAACGCGAAAACTTAAAACATTGAAAATGCTAAGTCGATTGAGCGGAAAATTGGGTCCAATTAAAAAAAAACTAACATGTTGGATAGTGAATGTGGTGGGCACCCCTTGATTATGAAGCAGTGAAAGATTGGTTGGTCCTAGGGGTACAGTACCAAAGAAATGGGACTTAACACGAAAACTTAACATAGAAAACGCGAAAACTTAAACTTGAAAATGCTAAGATCGATTTGCGCGGAAAAAATGGTCAAAGTTAAAAAAAAGTAACATGTTTGATAGTGATATTGGTGGGTCACCCCTTGATTGTGAAGCTGTGAAAGTTTGTGGTCCTAGTGGTACAGTAACAAAGAATGGACTCAAACACGAAAACTTACCATTGATTTGTGGACGCCCGCCCGCCCCGCGATCCCCGCCAGCCCGCCCCGCCCTCACACCCGCCCCTTTGCGCCAATCCAATAGCATGGATTATTTTTTATTCAAAAACCTGGCTAAAAAAGTACATGAGGGATAGTGAATGTGGTGGGCACCCCCTTAGATTATGAAGCTGTGAAAGTTTGGTGGGTCCTATTGTACAGTACCAAAGAAATGACCTTAAACACGAAAACTTACCATTGATAACGCGAAAACTTAACATCTGAACAAATGGCTACGTCGACTGCTGCGCGGGAACAATGGGTCCAAGTTAAAAAAAAAAGTAACATGTCGGATAATTGATTTGTGTGGGCACCCCTTTGTAGGAACGTGAAAGTTTTGGTGGTCCTAGGGTACAGTACCAAAGAAATGGACTTAAACACGAAAACTATAACATTGAAACGCGAAAACTTACATGGAAAATGGCTAAGTCGACTGCGCGTAAAAAATTGGTCAATTAAAAAAAAAAGTAAGCATGTGGATAGTATATAGTGGTGGTTACCCCTGATTATAAGCTGTGAAAGTTTGTGTCCTAGTGGTACAGTAACAAGAAATGGACACAACACGAAAACTTTAACATGGATTGTGGACGCCGCCCGCCCCCCGCCCCCCGCCTCCGCCCAGCCCGCCCCGCTTTCGCCAATCCAATAGCCGGGATTTTTTTTCAAAAAAACCTGCTAAAATGTAACATGTTGGATAGTGGATATGTTGGTGGCACCCCTTATTATGAAGTTGGTAAAGTTTGGTGGTCCTACGGTGGTACAGTACCAAAGAAATGGAACTTAAACACGAAAAGTTAACATTGTAAACTCGAAACTAACATTGAAAAGACTAAGTCCATTACGCGGAAAAAATGGTGGAAGTTAAAAAAAAAGTACATTGATAGTGATTATGTGGTAGGCACCCCTTGATTTGAAGCGGTAAAGATTTGGTGGTCCTAGTGTACAGTAACAAAGAAATGGACTCAAACACGAAAACTATAACATGGATTGTGGACGCCGCCTCGCGCGCCAGCCTCACCCCCCCGCACACCGCCCGCCCGCGCCGCCCGTCCGCACCGCCGCCCCCCGAACCGCAGCCGCTTTCGCTAAGAAAATCCAATAGTCCTCGATTTTTTTTCCAAATACCTGGCTAAAAACTAATAAATTAATAATTTACGATTAAGGAAGTAGAAGTTTATAACCAATATCTCAGATGTTAAGTTTGTAAACGACTAAGTATGTACCTTGACCTTGGGATCACAGCCGGGATTGGACGTCGTGTGATTTTCACAAGAATAATGTAGAGCCTAGAGTAATGCGTGGGTGAAAATATTAAGAATTTCCATATGAAGGAAATATAAGTTTATAACAATTTCGCTGATGTTAAGTTTAGTGACGACAGACGGACATCCCGACTCCAGAAAACAAAACATTAGTATTCCTGTTAAACCAGGTCATTTATGGGTATGCACACTCTTGAAAGCATATCCCAATTTAACAGATTATTCATAAGCGAGGCCTACAGAACACTACCGCGAGTGGGCCCCAGTATACTAAATATAAAAAAATATTCCAAGTGTGGGTGGGTCTGACCTTGACTCTGGCTTTTCGCGGGATGCAACGAACGTGAATTTGTACAGGGTGGTAAAGTCCTTGCAGCAATGCCATTGAGAAATGTGGAAGTAGATCCGAGCAAAGGAAATAGAAGTATAACCGATTTCTCTGATTAAGTTTTGGAAAGAGACTAAGTATTGACCATTCGAAATCACGGTATTTGTCACAGCATGATAGTACAACATTAGAGGAATGCACAAGTGAAGGAAATAAGAGTTATCACTTATTTCTCTGATGAAAAGTTTTGTAAAGAGACTGATATTTGACCGTGACCTTGGATCAGCGGATTGCACGTCCCGTGGATTTGCGCACATGTAGTAGTCTTACGAAGGCCTTGTAAATTTAAGCATTTTAGATGAAGGAAATAGAAGTTATAACAGATTTCTTCTGATGTTAATTTGTAAAGGCGACTAAGTATTTGACCTTGGGATCAGCGGGGTTGGACGTCGTGGATTTGGCACATCATGGAGTAGAGCCTTACATGAATGCATGTGTGAAATATACGCAGTTTTAGATGAAGAAATAAAGTGACAACATATATCCTCTGATGTTAAGTTTATGACCACACAGACGGACAACCTGACTCCAGTATACACCCCACAACTCGTTGCGGCGAGTATAAAAAGAGCCATGCTAAATTTAGACAAGACACAAAGGTGGCATTTCGAAAAGACATACATGTAAACATTAAATACTTAGTATTGAAGTTTACTAGTACTACTTAATTGATGGTGAAAACGTAGGTCAAGGTGAAATGAAGCTCATATAGCATTCTGCAGTTACTGATGCATACCATGACATGTACAGTTTGATCTGGGTCTACAATGTTCACTGTTCAGTGAAACACTCATCTTGTTACATACATACATTTCTACTATCATATCAGGAACAAAAACATAAACCCCATTTCTACAGTCATGAGCACAGGTGTTTGATCAGATGGTCAGTATGTTTGATGTCATATGGTATTTTGTGAATTTTGGGTAGATTTGGTGGATTTGCGTGATTTAGGTTATTACTTAGTTTTGTGCAGCTACTAATGCGCAATAACATTACCATGATTATACACGACAGAAATCGTCATATCTAACATTCACCATTCCAAACTTCGGCAACCCCTTTTAACCTGCAATACCCACAAAATGGAACCAAGGAATGAAAGCTTTGTCCAATATTTGGGCCATAAAATTTCAACATGCATTCGCTTTCACAGACCGATGTATATCATCATTTTTAAACCACACACTTCAAATTAGGGTTCTATCGATTCAGGTGAGAACATATGATATATCAATCGCTGATGCGATAGAATATGTGAACAGCAAAAAAAACAGTATTTCTTGTTCCTAACATTTAAAGACATAAAAGTCCATACAATTTGCGCAATTTTCTAACGAGCCCTCCGTTCATCGCTGTTATCAAAATTCCCCCCGGGTTTTTCTTTAATCGAAAACCACGTTGATCCAAAGTTTTTCATTTCCCGGTCGTTAGGTACACATCTAAAATCAAGCCAAAATCATGCGTAGTTTGAGGCTTGCAACAGCCACAACATGCAGGAAAGAGACCTCTGCTTCTCAGATTGCCAGAGATATGAACAATAATAACAAAACAATGTCCTAAGCAACTACCGTAGTCTCTTTCTAATATGTAACTCAATTCCATCCGAATAACTCCACCCACCCACCACAACGGCACACACAACGGCACACGCCCACAAACCCAGCAGCCAGGACCTATCTGTTTGCAAAATCCAAAAGTAACAATCCAGTGATGAAGAATGAACACAATAAAAAATATGTTAATTTTTAAAAATAGTAATAATGCCACCGCCGGTAAGCATTAGATAATTGGCCGGTCGAAAAACACACGACCCATTTTGTCCTGCCTCAATCAAGAAAACCTTTGACAGAATCAGGAAAATGACGAATTATAAGTGTTGAAATTGGTATTTTTTTACAAAATGCCACATCTTTATCTATTCGTACATTGATTATGCAATGCTTTGCAAAATATTTTCAGCATACTCGTTTGACAATTTTCGAGATGAAATATTTGGTTATCCCCCATAAGTATTTACACGCGTGGTAGCAACGCTCAAACGATTGCCCGCCAGATTCTTTAATAAAGGCCGCCCAGGTGTTAACTCTAAAATCAACGAAGCCACACATATTCTATGCTGAGTGAGGTTGAATCCACTGTTTTTTATCTACTGTCCTTGTTTCAATAAACAGAAAATTATTGGACACATGGGCGATTCAGGGGGCGCGCCCCACAAACAAAATAATTGGCCGAGTAAAATTTTTTACAAGCAACATTTTTTTGCTCCCAAATGCGCCAGAACGCAGGAAATGCAATGTAATCAAAACATTTCAGGGGAATGCCCCGGACCCCTAGCACCTAATAAAGTAATTACAAACTAGTTACCCCCCCCCCCCCCCCCAACCTGAAATCCTGGTTCCGCGCCTGGGAACACGATGTCAAAAATAAATAGCTTTAGCTTGGTCCGATATGTGGCTGTGACTGGAGAAATTGGGCTTGTGTGATTTGTGACCAGTGTAGGTTTTGATCAAATAGCACACTCGTGTAGTCTGAAAACGGTATATACTGTTTGTTAGTGTGTTTCAGTGATGGAATGGCAGATCCTGATCGGACTGTGCGGTCTGATCTGGATCTACACTGGTTCTGATCTGGATCTACGCTGGTCACAAAAGCCCTATAAGCCACATGCTGTGTTTGGCGTATAACAGACCTTCTCAGTCGCAGTGCCCGGGGCCTATTAATCGCTCTGATAAGTACGGCGGATGTTGCCACCAGCTTAAAGCAATTGCCCGGGGTGATGTTTCGTCACTGGCCTTCCAGTGCACACCACCCCCGTGGTAATTAGAGCGACTACTTTCCCTGCGGCTGGCCCCTCATAATGACCCAAACGAATTATCTTACGGTATTTTGACCAGCATATAGCAGAGGCGGATTCAGAATGCAGGTAATAAGGCTTCCTCAATTAAAAATTGTTCAGGGGGGGGAGGGGCGAGGCATGCCCCCGGTCCCCCCTAGCCAACTACCTCGCTCCGCTCAGTCGACGAACGAGCATACCTCGTTCAAGTTCGATGTGCCCCGCCCCTCCCCCTTGGTGAAATCCTGGATCCGCCACTGTATAGCACCTGGTGCTACATGTATACACCAGCGGGTAACAGAGTAGACACTTATCATAGCTATTTATCTGCGCATACTGATCAATAGCTATGATAAGTGTCTACTCTGTTACCCGATTGGTCACTTGGACCATACATACAATCATTATGCTCAGTTTAAAATGACATATAAGATTCTTTCGCTAATACATTATGTGAGGTGGGGGGGGGGGGGGGCATTTCAATAAAAGCACACGTCTGACAGAAAGCAAGGTAAAATAAATACAACTCATTCTACAACACTGATTTAACTATTATATGTTCGAAAATGTTGGACAAATATCACTGTTGATAACACTTTTTCATATGGCAACGCTTTTGTGGTCACCTACTGTCATGGCGGACTGTTGCTAGGCTGGCGTTTTCCGACCGGAAGTTGTGTCATGCAAACGCGGTCAATAGCGGAGATTACACGCATAGCGCGTCATTTGATTGGATAGCCATTTCCCGCGATGTGTCAAAATCCACTATGACATACCCCCGTCACGCTATTATTAGATGTCAGCCAATGAGCGTCGCGATGTAAAGAGGTTTACACATCTATACAAGAATGTGTAACTAAATCCCCGCTTTGAGAGCTTGATCATCTATTTGAAGACATGTTTGACTTGCATTGGCGTTTCAGATCCATTACATTAATTTGGGACCGGGTTTATTGCTATCAGTTAACAAATTAAAAATGTACACAGGTCGTAGCTCACTTTCACACCTTTGTATTACCGTACTTATATGTGAAACTCGCGGGAGGTGACGTAAATGGTATGTTGGTAACAATGCACCCAAACCACCAGAAAACACCAAAATATTAACTGTTCTTCAAGAACCTGTGGTCATAGAACTAACCACTGCATATAAAAGTATGCAGAATTATTATACTGAATTTATTACATTATCACAGCTAAATATTAACTGTTCTTCAAGAACCTGTGGTCATAAGTCACATTTACAGTAATTTCACATCAAACATACCTCAAATGCTTCATCATCCGTGAAGTAGATCACAAAACCCACCTCCTGCAATGTCGTCTCATCATATTGAGTTTGAAAATGGTTGAGGGCATTAAACATCTCCTCTGCTACAAGACCCACCGGGTAGCCAAGATTTCCGGCACCAACGGCGGGAAAAGCTACGGACCGGCATCTCAGTTTATTGGCCATATACAGGCACTGGGTGACAAAGTTGTGCACGCTCTGAAAAAAAGATATTTTAAAGTACTACCATAATAAACCCTAAATATACGGACACAATTTGCTTTGGGAAGGGGTTTCCCAAAACTGTCTCCAAATACATGGTTATTGTGATTAAACTAGTACTGCCATACTAACCTCATACCGCAGCTACATTTTTCGCGTTTTGATTGGTCAAGCCTGTCAATATGGCTCGAATATAAAATGGCGGCGGGTTGAGGCTGAGTCGTAAATGAAAATCTTTGAAAATCACCTCCGAAACGTAGTCATATGGATTGGTAATGACCAAACAAAGGAAACAAATGTTAGATTTTGAAAATCGGCCATGAAATTGGAAAATTATTAACAAGTTTCTACTTGTTTATGTCGGGATGATGACAGGTAATACTTGAAACATCATGACGTCATGCCGTTTGGCAAACTATATGTGGCTGTGACTGGAGAAATGGAGCTTTTGGGGTTTATGACCAAATAGCACACTCCTGTAGCCTGATAACGATCTATATCGCTTTTTAGAAAATGATGGATATTTCATTAATGCAATGGTGAACAGTGCAGATCCTGATCTGGATGTACAATGGTCGAAAAACCCATAAGCCCCATTTCTCCAGTCACAACAACATCTCATTTGTATAATATTCGCATTACGCAAACATTGTATTAGCGAGCGTACCTCACTATACCCCCAGTTACCTACGTAAACAGGGGGCATGATGAGGTACCCGCGCAATAAGGTAATGCGGTCAAATAGGTCACGATGCAGTGACTATTTTCGATCAATAACTTATGTTGTAAGCGATTGTAATGTGTATTTTCAATATTTATATTATTAAAATGTATCATATCGATACCCCTTTAAGTAATATTTGTATATTTTAAATGTTGTCATGAAGCGCGTGAATATAAGTATTAATTAATGCAGCTTATATTGAGGCAAATCACACAGCCTTAAAACATAGTGCTGGAGTATAAACCATAGTATCGTATATTATTCATAAGTATATCACTATTAAATATTAATTACAATATGTATGCATATTATTAACAGTAGATGCTACCGCTGTTTCGCTATATGTGATATTTATAACAAATTTTTTTTTTTTATTCGTCCGCGTACGGATTTCTGTCACACAAAGCGCCATTTTCAGTTCATATTTTGACCTGTGCATATGAACCGGACTAAGTTTAAACAACGCTCGATTCCGTCCAATTCAAATTTCTCTGCAGAATGTTCAGACTAACTACATAAGTAATGCTGCTAAATAAGTGTTAACGGCTGGAACATGGTCATCACTAAAAGGAAGAAACCACAGTCGCATTATTGAAAAATAAGATTTACCCGAGACCTCATGGGGGCCGCCATTAATCCAGTGTAAACAATAGACCCTGTGATCCCATTCCCTGAGTAGCCGCCGCTTAGTGAAACGGTGTGCTAATCATGACATTATGTTCCCCAATAATTGGAAACGGTTTGAATTTCTCGGTAAAAACTACGAAAGTCATAAAAAATAACAATGTATATTTAACATTGGATACGCGTAAACGGTATTACTCTCTCATCGGATCGTCAGTTGTCGTCGATAGCGATTTAACGTACTGATCTGGTCTTAATTTATTGTCAACTTTCAACGCCATTTACAGAATATATGGCTAATTTTGGAAATAAACTAGAAATGGATGCTTGTCGACAAGCGCATGTGCATCCCCCTCCCCAGATACACAAGTAGTTTGAAAAAAGGGTGTTCGAGTTATGCTCCGGAGACAAAATCGGTGACGGAAAAAACAAAGGGAGATAACTAAAACATTAGTGATGCAAGAGTTGTCATTCTTGCGTGACACACCTTTAGGGTTGTGGTCTATGCATGTGTGAAGTTTCATGAAAATATTCCAAAGGGTGTTCGAGTTATGCTCCAGACACGAAATCAGTGCACGAAACAACAAAGGGAGATAACTAAGAAATTAACGACGCAAGAGTTGTCATTCTTACGTGCGACACACCTTTGGGTCGTCTTCTATGCATGTGTGAAGTTTAATAAACTAGAAAATGTGTTGATAGAACACGGATGTACCACATATCGCTTTGATAATAAATGAGGCCAAATTCCAAGTCAAAATTTTCTTTTACCTGAGAGTTAAAGTTTTTGAAGCACCAAGTATGTGACCTTGACACTGGGCTTGGCAGGGGCAGGATAAACGTGGATTTGGCACAGGGCGGTAGAGGACCATTAGAGCAATGCGTATATAAAATATGAAGCTGATCCGTGAAAGAAAACAGAAATTATAAGATATTTACCCGAGCGCTAAAGTTTTTGAAGCACCAAGTATGTGACCTTGACCCTGGGCTTGCCGGGGGCAGGACGAACATGGATTTGGCACAGGGCGGTAGTGAACCATCAGAGCAATGTGTATATGAAATATGAAGCAGATCGGTCGAAGGATGAAGAAATTATGAGACATTTACCCGAGAATTAAAGTTTTGTGACGGACGGACGGACGGACGGACGGACGGGAGGACGGGAGGACGGGAGGACGGGACGCACGTTCCTACGAATGAATACTTGTTGGGTTTTTACTGTATAAAAATACCCAACACTATCCTAACCCTACCCAATAAGATCCCTGTACGCTTACAACAAGTACCCATTCGTGTGTGCGGACGGACGGACGGACGGACGGACGGACGGACGGACGGACGAGGGTAACACTAAATGCCCCCTCCACTATCGTGGTGGGGCATATATTTCCAAAGGGTGTTCGAGTTATGTCTGGATACAAAATCAGAGCACGAAACAACAAAGGGAGATAAGTAAACAAGAATTCCGCGAATCAGATGCCTCACCTTGTCCCGCCTTGACCTCGAGCCTGGGCGAAAGCAATTTTCACTGGCCCGAACATATTATACAATTATTGACTAGTGAGCCATAGAATATCAGATTATATTCTTTGGCTCACTAGTCAATAATTGTTTTATTATATGATAATAGTCTGTATATAGCACTTACGACCTTATGCTACTAGACAAAAATTGAAAAAGAATTTGAAAAATTTTAAAAATTAAAAATAATAATGCTTGCTACTGGAGCCCAGAATTTTTTTTAATAGTCCTATATTTATCTATATATATCTGCACAGGTCCACATAATGCCACAATATTTTCAACACAGTACCCAATGTAGTAATTTACCTGTATAAATTACCTGTGGTCAGCAGTGGTCAAGCACTGGACATTTGCACATGCAAGCCCATGCTAGCACATGGTTCTCCCAGTCTCTATTGTTCTCTCTACAGGTAAGGTGTACAGAGCACACGGGAAAAGGTGTACAGAGCAGACGAGAAAACGGGTCTTCATGCATTATTGTCCAGTTTGTAGAGCGCGCAAAACAAAAAAGGAAGATAACTAAAAAATTAGCTACGCAAGAGTTGTCATTCTTGTGCGCGACACACCTCCGGGTCGTGGTCTATGCATGTGTGAAGTTTCATGAAAATATTCCAAAGGGTGGTCGAGTTATGCTCCGGACAGGAAATCAGTGCGCGAAAACAAAAAAGGGAGATAACTAAAAAATTAGCTATGCAAGAGTTGTCATTCTTGTGCACGACACACCTTCGGTTCGTGGTCTAATTGAATGTGTTAAGTTTCATAAAAATATTCCACAGGGTGGTCGAGTTATGGTCAATCAGAGCGCGAAACAAAAAAGGGAGATAACTCAAAAATTAGCTATGCAAGAGTTGTTATTCTTGTGCGCGACACACCTTCGGGTCGTGGTCTATGCATGTGTGAGGTTTCATGAAAATATTCCAAAGGGTGGTCGAGTTATGGTCAATCAGTGCGCGAAACAAAAAAGGGAGATAACTCAAAAATTAGCTATGCAAGAGTTGTTATTCTTGTGCGCGACACACCTTCGGGTCGTGGTCTATGCATGTGCGAAGTTTCATGAAAATATTCCAAAGGGTGTTCGAGTTATGCTCCGGACAAGAAGTGTCTGCGGCGGACGCGGCGCGCTGTCAAATCCATAGTGTCCCCCGACGGAGTCCGGGGGATACAATAACGGCAAATTACGATGATGTCTGCTCTGAAATATCTGTCAACTTGCGGACGTAATTTATGGAAATCGATTATATTTTAAGGTTACATCTGTGACTAATTACGAATTTATGTATGGTCTTTGGCTACACCCGACACATTACACAGATCTAGTTGTAAATACACGTCGCTTTGTGTGGGGAAAAAATCGATAATGCGCAGTCGTGTGTGACGAGGTGTTGATCTGATAACACCACACAGCTGTAAATTTTGACCCTTAGGCAATGTTTTGAAATTGACGTGTCGTTTTGATGTGTGCCGCAGCACCTCACTGTCGGAGACAACATGACAATTAACGATATACTCTCGATTACACAGATCTATTAGACGGCTGGTTATTTAAAAAAAAAAGTAGTTCAGTAAACCTTCGCCGATATTGTTTTTAGAAAATCAGTAATATTTTCAGTAAATGGTGTTGAAAAGTTGACAAAAATTCTATCACCGTATTTAGTTGTGCCGATATTGTTTTAAAAAATCAGTAATTTTTTTCCGTGAATGGTGTTGAAAATTGACACAACATAATATTATATATAGCCGCATTTCTCCGATATTCGTTTAGAAAATCACCAATATTTTGTGTAAATGGTGTTGACACAAAATGCAGCGTTCACGCGGAATTCAAATAAAATAAAAAATAATAATTTAATAAATAGACGCCGAAGGCTACTGTGTTTGCGGCCAGTGAATTCTGGTTGTGGTAGCCACATGCGCAGTTCGAACAGTGTTGTGATCAGATGGAGGACAATAATTATTTCAAATTCATAAAAAAATGTTTGCTGTCCGAAAATTAATTAATTGTGACAGCCAAAAAAATAGATTTTGGGACAGTAAAACATTATATGGTATAGACAGTACCTCAAACATAAAAAAACAGTAACAAACTGTCTGTGTATATATTACTTAAAGATAGACACTTTCATCGTTGGTAAGTTTCTATCAATTTATAGCTATTTTTATTAAAATCATAAAATTGTGAAAATATTAAAATCACAAAAATAATATATATGGAGAGAAAAAAATTATACCAAGTCGAGGTTTGAACCCCCGACCCTTTCGGGAATCGGTAATTAAATCATAGAAGTCGGCGACCTTAACCACACGACTATTGCGCCATTTACGACGATTACATTTATACAGAAGTGCTATCAGTATTACGCAACCATTTGAACGTAATAATTATTAAATTATTTGCAACTCCATCTACAACGATACCGTTACAGAGATACGCTACTGAAACAACATGTATTAGTACCCATAACATAACAAAGTAATGTATCATTATATATCACAGGAGATAGATTAAAACTATATATACTAATAAACAGAACAATCCGCTTGGCTCCCTTGCCGAAAGTAGTTCACTGATTTATTAATTCTAAATAAGACGTGTTTGCGTAATGTATAGCACGTTTGTATAATAAACAAATGGTATAATACGGTACAAACATACCAATATTATACAATCATATGATACGCTCATTAAATATACCAATATTATACGTATACGATACAATATTTATATACACAAATGGGTAACCAGCAGAAAGGCGCTACTGTAAGTTGGCATTCTGGTAAGGATGAACCCTGATCGTTAAATTACCCAACCACCCATGTTGCTGTGACAGTTCAAATACTGATGAGAAATGAGACAAATGTGTGAAAGAATTTGCAGTTTAGGGGTATTCAACATGCAATTCAAATGAGTGGTGACATCATATACTTTTGACAAGAAAAATGGCGATAAATCATTTGAGTTTTACGGGCGTTCCAATTACAGTCGAACCTCCCCGAACGAACACCTCTCTACAACAGCCCCCTCTCTGTAACAGCCACTATTTTATATCCCAAATGGATGATTTCCTCTATATCTAACCTTTAGACTGCTGAGCACGAACATTGTCGGCTGATATTGCTTTTGCATTCTTTCTCAATAAAAACATGTTTTGACAGCACTTTAGAATCATTTCCATTGGAAATGATTCTAAAATGCTGTCAAAGCATGTATTTGATGAGAATTATCGAAGAAAATAAATAAAAATCAGACGATAATTGTAGAGAGGTTGCATTGTATAATAATGTGTTAGCTCTTTGAATGATAGCGGTGAAAATAACAGCCAACTAATTAGGATATTTTTCTTATTTCTCTCTGTAAATATGTATTGGAATTACATTATAATTGAGTCCATGGCTCTATTCTAATGGAATTCCAAGACATATTCATTATATTTTATAATTTACAGAGATTAATAAAAGAACAGATTTTCATCTGCTATTTTTTAACTATTTATAGCCCACTAGTGTAACATTGTAGCCTCCACCAGGTGCAGGTGTTAACTTTGGTATGTATAATATTCTCACGTGGGCGTTGTTTGACAAAACGTATGTTGTACTAACAATGCACCTGAATGATTGACAGTTTGATGGCCGGTGACGATAGTTTATCTCTGTAAAATAAGCCATATAAATAATGGCCAATGGGAATCATTTGGTCCACCTGTTTATCTTGTGACGCATTAGACCCTGGCATTTTCCCAATTGGTGACATTGCTAAATGTCAGTGATTGCATTATTCTACTTCAATCCCATTGGATGCTATTCTTGATACTCCCAAATCCCTTAAATACTATTGGTTGCTGATGATGTATTCAGATGGTACTGATCATCAATAGGAGGAGCGTGACCAAGGGTAAAGACATGTAAGATTGGTTCACTGGGACAGCCGCACACAACGCGAAGTAGGAATCACAGTAAAAGTTAACTTTATTTAGAAACTTTAGATTAAATTAATTGAATTAATAAGTAATAATTTTAGATGGACTTGAGTTTTGTTCATTAAATCCCAGCGATACAACACTAGTTTCCAAGCATGTAAAGAGATAATTACCTCCCTGTAAAACCTCTCCATATCCTGGCGTTGACCCTTGAAAGGGTAGAGCACTCCGTGTAACACATAATGACAGTCGAGGTTATGCCCCTTTGTTCTGGCCACCTCACCCCTCTGTAGTCCGTCCGGGTAATGTTTGTCCAGTTCCAGCTGTAACTTCTGACCGGCTGACCGCAATATCGAGGATGACACAGCGCCATTGTTGAGGTCCAGGTTCGGCGAAGTTGTGTTGACCAATACATCTGCCTAAAACAAACATGTGACACTGACTGACTAACACAAATACCTACAGCAAACAGTGGCATTTATCTACAAAGCAAACATGTGGCACTGACTAACCAACATATTACATCTACCACACAGCAAACATGCTTTATATTTTGTTTTCTTCCTCAATAAAAATATGGTTCAACTGCACTTAAGAATCATTTCAATTGATCAAACAATGTTTCTGATGAGAAAAATGGAAGATAAAAAGTACTCAGCAAATAAGAAAAAATAATTCAGCATTGTAAGGGTTAATTTTAATTTAAACAAGAGATTATTTTTGTAAAATATGGGTATACCCCCTGGCATACTGGACCATAAAAAAGAAGAAGAAATGAGGAACAAGAATCAAATGTCTCGCCTTGTTCCGCCTTGACCTTGGCCCTGGGGCCTTGACCCTGGGGCCCCGAGAATAGTCCTATATTCATCTACATATAGTAAAGGTATATATAAAGTTTGATGACTGTAGCTGATAAGGTGTTGAAGTAATGACCGTAACACGAAAACTTAACATTGAATGATGACGCCGCCGCAGCCGACGCCGCCGACGCCGCCGACGCCGCCGACGCCACTGACGCCCCACCGACGACTCCGGAAAAGCAAAACCTCGCTTTCGCGGGCGAGACAAACAACCACACAAAAAAATGTCTAAGTGTTTCAGCGACATTTAGAAGGTGACAAAATTCAAGGTTGTGTTAATATTGGCGCGAGTATGTGACAAATGTTCAAGTGATTCAAGTGTCCAAGTATGGAAGCAATCCTTAGCATAATATTGAAGATATTGCATGTTGGAGAAATTCTTACAAACTTTTTGAAGCAACAAAATGGCTAAGTGTTTCAGTGACATTTTGAAGGTGATCAAGGTCAAGGTCCTGTTAATGGTGGAAAATATTCAGGTGATTCAAGTGTCCATGTATCGACGCAATCCTTCACATAATATTGAAGATTGAAGATATTACATGTTGCAGAAACTTTTAAAAAATGCTGACGCAACAAAATGGCTAAGCGTTTCAGCGACATTCGATGGTGACCATGATCAAGGTTGTGTTAATGGTGGCGCAAGTGTATGATAAGGTGATTCTAGTGTCCAAGTATCGAAGCAATCCATCATGTATTATTGAAGATATTACATGTTGAAGAAACTCTTACAAACTTTTTGACGTAAATGTACACAGACGAATGGGCGGACATACGGAACCTCAAGAGCAATGCAGTATGCCCCCCTTGCTATCGCATAGGGGGTATAAAACTATAAAAAATGTGTCATAAGTGCCAACTACAGTCGAAATAGCTCTGAGTTGGTTCTATGCGGGGGAATGCTACACTTGGTACAGGAGTATGAGAAGTGTTACGTTACACAAGCACTAGGTAGCTGGAATTTCATATTGTCTAGTACAGGTAGTTACCTTTGTTTTGCTCAGTTCACCTTTGGTAACCGAGATACCAATCTTGCCCAATAATCTACCACCATCTGTCACAAATAGAGAGTACATGAGACAAGCCATGTGACCATACCGAAGAAGATACATGATATCTTATGAGAAATATCGACAAAACTTACAATATTTTTGGTAGAGGACATCAAAAGTTGACAAAATCTACAGAGCAAATGCAGAATAGAATTCCGCATTTGCTATGAAAACTTCGTAAATTTTCAATGTCATTTACAGAAAATTATATTATCCCGTCAATGCAGTGCCTATGTGCCGTGAAACACGGTGCCGTGCAACATATTTGATATCCTGTAATACGACCTAATCACAATTCATACGCGGTTACAAAGAAATGTCCAAAGCACAGTGTTAACCAGTGCCTGATTGACCAGACTGGTGAAAATGGGACTGTTCAGAGTGCGTTGGTTAAATTTCGCAAATAAAAACGTTATCTCTTGAAATTAAAATTGCTAACATTAAGTGGCATGCGATTTCCTGGATGCATTCAGTCCCAGTTGCATTCAGTCCCAGGTTCCAATTGTGTTCGCTCTTTAGCCCAAGCCGTACGTGCGTCATTCAGACAGGACTGACGTCATAATTTTAATTACGCCGAGACATGACTGACGTCATACGTTTAATTACATCAATAAGTCTAACATACTTCATATAAATTAACTAGAAAATGTGTTCATAGAACACGGATGCCCCACATACCGCGCTGATAATAAACTAGGCAAAATTCCAAGTCCAAAAGGGGAGATAATCTATGACCAGGGGGCCAAATAAAAAATTGAAACACACTTTGCGTATCTACTCATCATCAGGAAGCTACATACCAAGTTTCAGGTCTGTGGCTATTACGGTTCAAAAGTTTTACGAGTTACAAGACAAAATTACCAAATTCTAAGTCGAAAATGGGGAGATAATCCATGACCCAGGGGTCAAATCAAAAATCAAAATAAACTTTGTGCATCTACTCATCATAAGGAAGCTACATACCAGGTTTCAGGTATGTAGCTATTAGGGTTTAAAAGTTTTACGAATTACAAGGCAAAATTGCCAAATTCAAAGTCGAAAAGGGGGAGATAATCCATGACCCCAAGGTCGAAAAAAAAATTGAAATAAACTTTAAGCATCTACTCATCATAAGGAAGCTACATACCAAGTTTCAGGTGTGTAGCTAGCACGGTTTAAAAGTTTTATGAGGCAAAATTGCCAAATTGTAAGTTGAAAAGGGGGAGATAATCCATGACCCGGGGTAGAAAAAAACTTTGCGCATATACTCGTCATAAGGAAGCTACATACTAAGTTTCCGGTGTGCATCTAGTATGGTTTAAAAGTTTTACGACTTACAAGGCAATATTTCCTAATTCTAATTTGAAAAGGGGGGATCATCCATGACCCGGGGGTCAAATAAAAAATCTAAATAAACTTTGCTCATCTACTCATCAGAAGGAAGCTACATACCAAGTTTCAGATGTGCATCTAGAACGGTTTAAAAGTTTTACAACTCACCAGGCATAATTGCCAAATGCTAAGTAGAAAAAGGGGAGTTAATCCATGACCCCAAGGTCGAATAAAATAATTGAAATAAACTTTGTGCATCTACTCATCATAAGGAAGCTACATACCAAGTTTCAGGTGTGTAGCTAGCACGGTTTAAAAGTGTTATGACTTACAAGGCAAAGTTGCCAAATTGTAAGTTTAAAAGTTTTACGACTTACAAGGTTGGTGACGGACGGACGGACGGACGGACGTTCCTACAAATGGATACTTATGTGGCTAACCCTAACCTTTTCCTTTGTTCATCCCTATTGTTCTGTAGCCACCTAAACCCATTTTTAGCAACATAAAATCAAAGAACAATAGAATATTACATAACCTATTGTTCTCCTAGCCACATATGTATCCATTTGTAAGCTTGGACGGACGGACACAAGGACGGACGGACGGACGGACGGACTGACGGGACGGCACAGGACGCGATGCGACGGACGGACAAGGGAAAAAGTAAATGCCCCCTCCACTATCGTGGTGGGGCATAATAAAGTAGAAAATGTGTTTATAGAACACGGATGCCCCACATATCGCTTTGATAATAAATGAGTCCAAATTCCAAGTCAAATTATTTTTTACCTGAGCGTTAAAGTTTTTGAAGCACCAAGTTTGTGACCTTGACCCTGGGCTTGGCGAAGGCAGGACGAACGTGGATTTGGCACAGGACAGTAGAGGACCATTAGAGCAATGTGTATATGAAGTATGAAGCTGATCCGTGAAAGGGAAGAGAAATTATAAGATATTTACCCAAGCGTTAAAGTTTTTGAAGCACCAAGTATGTGACCTTGACCCTGGGCTTGGCGGGGGCAGGAGACAAATGTGGATTTGGCACAGGGCGGTAGAGGACCATTAGAGCAATGCGTATATGAAGTATGAAGCTGATCCGTGAAAGAAAACAGAAATTATAAGATATTTACCTGAGCGTTAAAGTTTTTGAAGCACTAAGTATGTGACCTTGACCCTGGGCTTGGCAGGGGCAGGATGAACATGGATTTGGCACAGGACAGTAGAGGACCATTAGAGCAATGCGTATATGAAGTATGAAGCTGATCCGTGAAAGGGAACAGAAATTATAAGATATTTACCCGAGCGTTAAAGTTTTTGAAGCACCAAGTATGTAACCTTGACCCTAGGCTTGGCGGGGGCAGGACGAACGTGGATTTGGCACAGGGTGGTGGAGGACCATTAGAGTATATGAAATATGAAGCAGATCGTCGAAGGATGAAGAAATTATACGGACGGGACGGGACGGGACGGGACGGGACGGGACGGACGGACAAGGGTAACACTAAATGCCCCCTCCACTATCGTGGTGGGGCATAAAAAGAGTGCCGAAGGTCACAATATACGCCCTGTCGGGGCAAGGCCAGTCAACAAGGGGAGATAAATCAATGAAAACCAATAGGCTTTTTTGTCATGCCATGATAAACATGTACACTGAAAAGTAGAAGTTGAGTTATTGCGTGGACAAGCATACGAGTGCGAAAAGTAAAAATGAAAATCAATAGGCTTTTCCGTCTTGCCGTGATAAACATGTATACCAAATTTGGTGTTGTTTGTCATGTTGTTTATTATACTGCACAGATCTCAGTCATTGAAGAACCAGCTCCGAATGAAAATGGATGAGTTTGGTGAACTTTGAGAGCAAATTTTGTAGAAAAGAAGCTGTAATTTCACATGTCCAATGTTGGTCAAAATCATTGAAAATACAACAGCAGAACATTCAACTGTTGAACCGGAGTAAAGTATGCATATTTAATGATTAGTTCGGGATGTAGTGATGGAGCACCTCAAATGAGATTAAATCTTAAAGCTGCCATCTTGTTTATTTTTGTGTCCATGAATCATGAACAATAAAAGAATAGAAAAAGGCATTGTCATGTTATAAGCTTATTTTGTAAACATTTTGATGAGTAAGATACACTGGTAAATTTAATGTCATGGCTTTTGATTAAGGACGGAAATGTCGAGTGTTTGATGCAATTCGGTTCGGTTCTAAGTCTCTCACAATGGCAGGTTAAATTAACTAAATTAAATTGATTTAAATGCTGTTTTAATAGAATAGTAGGTTAATGCTGTGAATGGGAAAAGATATCTGGCTCAGCACGGAAACAAGATGGGCTCAGGAAGCCTCCCCATCCTGTTTCCTAAGCCTCCCCAGATATTTTTCCCATTCTCGGCACTAACCTACTATTCTCTATCTATTTTCCTTATTTCTGAACCAAAATATATGTTGTGACCACTCATTTGAACCGTCTCGGCGAGACGGTTCAAATGAGTGGTCACAACATATACTTCTGATGAGAAATAAAGAAATTCTTGAGCCTTGCCGGATAACCTATGTATTGTTCTCTATATATCATACGATACTTTCTGCAAATATTTTCCATGCAATATCGCACATCTTCTTAAAGAGCAATAATGATAATGAGAAATGACTGCTAAAAACCGCATGCAATAATAACAAATATAGACAAAATTACAAAGGTTTGAAATTTTTAATTAGGCGCAATATGTGATGTGTGTTCCACTAGGACATCATCAATGAACAATTATTTTGTATAATTATTTATATTCAGTCTAATTTATTTTCTTCACATTATTCTATTACAAAAACTTGATAATTTATGATGAAACAAGAGTGCCGTAAGTCACAAAATACGCCCGCCGAAGATGGGCTAGACAGCGAAGATGCAGAAATGTGAAGCTGTCACCAAGGCAAGAAACATTAATGAGAATTTGAAAATGCATAGCATTATTTCTTCCTCTGGTTGTGATAAACAGGTATACTAATTTAGGTAGAGATGTGTAAAGTAGAAATTATATAGAATTGGATACAAAAATGTAGAAAACTACAAATGTGGCCTGTCGGCACACGAATGCCCCCGCTGGCAGCCAAAGAAAACGAGGCATATTTGATTATAAGCCATTTACCCGAGCGTTAAGGTTTTGAACGCACCTTGACCCTGGGCTTAGTGGGGGCGGGACGAATGTGGATTTGTCACAGGGCGGTAGAGGACCATTGTAGCAATGCGTGTGTGAAATGTGAAGCAGATCCGAGCAAGGAAACACAAATTATAACCAGCCATTTAACTGAATGTTAAGGTTTCAAACGCACCAAGTCTGTGACCTTGACCCTGTGCTTAGCGGGGGCCGGACGAATGTGGATTTGTCACAGGGTGTAGAGGACCATTGGAGCAATGCGTGTGTGAAAGTTAGTGTAGGATTGAGAAACGCGCACGTAGATTTGTCCCAAAGTGGCAAGTAAACAATTAAAGTGGAAAAGGTGAAGGTCAAAGGTGAAGGTCGAAGTAATGGGTGGTGGAGTGTGTAAATGGCAATTGTTTCATATGTATCATGTGTAAAAATATTTAAGCGATTGGCAAAAGTATTTTGAGAAGTTATTGTAGGATTGAGAAACGTGCACGTAGATTTGTCCCAAAGTGCCAAGTAACATTTAAAGTAGAAAAGGTGAAGGTCAAAGGTGAAGGTCGAAGTACTGGGTGGTGGAGTGTGTAGGTCATGTTCATATGTATCATGTGTATAAATATTTAAGCGATTGGCAAAAGTATTGAGAAGTTAGTGTAGGATTGAGAAACGTGCACGTAGATTTGTCCCAAAGTGCCAAGCAAACATTTAAAATGGAAAAGGTCAAGGCCAAAGGTCAAGGTCGAAGTACTGGGGGGTGGAGTGTGTAAGGCATGTTCATATGTATCACGTGTATAAATATTGACATAATATGTGAAGCCATGTAGAAGTTACTAAAGAATATGGTAATATCGGGACGTACGTACGTACGGACGGACGGACATACGGACGGACGCCGGTAACACTATATGCCCCCGTACCTTTCGGTAGCGGGGGCATAAAAATGGTTAAGTTAAAAACGTGATATTTTTGTTAAAAAAAATATTTCGGCATAAAAGAACCAAGGTGCACATACAATGTATCTTCAATATGTGTAGAAGACATGTGTATAGTTTCAGATCGATTGACTGAATGGTTTCAGAGGAGTTGTGTACACAAACTATGCAGTTTTTCTGTCCGCCGCCCGTTCCACGGTAAAATAAAATACGTACCGTTTTTTTAAAATGGTCGTATAAAAATAAAGGGAATAATATATTTTCATGTTCATTAAAACTTTTTTTTTGCGATTTAAAAAATTTGGTTGGAAAATATTTGCATAAAATGTAGTTATGAAAACTTGAATAACGTGTGATTGGATTATAATTTTTGGATAGGGTCTTCTGCATGTGACTTTTATTGTCATTATCTACCACTATATACAATGTACTACTATTTACTTCCATTTTAAGTACAAAATCACATGGCTTGTCTAAAATTAAATGCGATTGATCGTTTTTTTTTGCTCAATTATTCGCTATTTTTCATTGGAAAACATGTGATAAATTCAGTAACCCATGCACCAAAATAAAGTAGTCATTGTATGAATTTGAAATCAGTGTAATACATTTTTAAAATGGCCGCTATGTTCAGATATGTAAACGATATTTATTGGAATGATAATCAAATCTATATACTACATACGTCGTGAGATGAAAAAAGAATGATATCATTACTATTTCAGTGAAATTATGCCAGTTACCCATATCGACATAATATTTCCATTTTTGTCACGTGACAAATCTGAGATGTCACTATGGCTAAAAATAGTTAAAATAATGTTTCCTAACAGTGTACCAAATTTCATCCATGTATCACAAAATGCACAATTCTCTGACATATCGATTCCACTATTTAGACACAAAGCTTAGCTTTGTGTCTAAATAGTGGAATCGATATGTCAGAGAATTGTGCATTTTGTGATACATGGATGAAGTATATATCCCTATATTTTCTGGATGCAGCAGCATATAAATTTTAACATTAACCCTTACAACAATGGAACCGAAAAGTGTTGTCATATTTTGTCTCTTTTCTCAGTAAAAATATGGTTTGGCAGCATTTTAGAATCATTTCCATTGGAAATTATTCTAAAGTGCTGTCAAACCATATGTGTTATGCGAAAATATGAAAAATAAAAAATAAACAAGAAATGCGTCTGTCGAACGCGGATGCCACCTGCAGCATATTTGAGAAACTGTGACAAAGTGGTTCACCGAAACGGTCCAAAAACAATATGCCACCCGGCTCTTCGAGACCGGTGGCATAACAACAAACAACAAAGTCAGCATTGTAAGGGTTAGAATTTCACATTTAGCTAGAAAGATACTTACTTGAAATCAGTTTACTGTCTGTTACCACGGCAACCTTATCAGCTCTCCTTGTTAACTCTAGGTCACACACATTCTGACATTTCTTAATCTCTACTGGATTTGTAAAACACAGCATCAATGTCAATTTCCCAACATTTGCTGCTCCGCTGACCTTGTTACCATGGCAGCAAGCATTCAGAAGTGCTGAGACAACACTTTTGGTGAAGTACATTGTAGACCAAAGGTCAAGGTCATCCAATGGCAAGGCTACAGACCTACAGCCCCTGGTCACGGCATCCATTAAAAGCTGCGACAAATGATCTTCGAGGAGCTTACAGCAGTCTTCCTCATTTTTCCATGGTGGAACTGGCAGACCGACAGTGGAAAAGTTCGCCATCTGCTTCCATTTGCAGTCTGCCAATGAAATTCTCAAATTCATAAGTCAATAGAAGATATATAAATGTATACCTGAACATGTTAAACATTTCAGCCCTAAGTAATTGGAATGGATTTTGATATTTTAATTTCCGGACCAATCCAATCGTCAGAAAATAAATTTCTGACTATTTATGATATTAAGGGAGTGTTTTGTTCTCAAAAATACGAAAATTACTTGCAAAACGTGTAGATCATGATGAGACGGCTCGTCACGAGCCACGAGCCGGCTCATCTGGATCTACACTTTTTGCCAATACCACTATACTTGTAAGCATGTGGCGTTGAAAGGGTTAAATGACAAATAAATGGCTAGTGATGTTTCATAAGTTTGAAGTTTATCAGATAAGGCTAGTAAATGTGTAGGAATTGCGAGACAAACGTTGCGTGATTAAATTGATATCGATCATTAACATGTGACGTTGTTCAACAAAACACTAGTGAATGTAGTTTTATAATTTGGATTGACTGTCATACCGTAATAACCCTAAATATTTGGACACCATTTATTTGAGGAAACATATGAAAATATATGGTTTTCTCACAACAGTGAGCATGCCAATATTTAGGGTTAGTATGGCAGTAGTGGTCTAATCACAATAACTATGTATTTGGATATAATTTGTTTGGGGAAACCTCTATTTAACTAGATTGGTCAGTAAGCGAGGCTTACGGAATACCCCCCGTGTGGGCCCAGGTACCCCTCAAATATGTAAAAATTTACAAGTGTGTGGGCTTGTGACCTTGACTCTGGGATTAGCGGGAGAGGCATGAACGTGAATTTGTCACAGGGAGGTAGAGGTCCATTGGACAATGTGTGTGTGAAATGTGAAGCAGATCCGAGCAAGGAAATAGAAGTTATAACCGATTTCTCTGATGTTAAGTTTTGTAAAGAGACTAAGTATGTGACCTCGAGATCAGCGGGGATTTGTCACAGTATATGAAATATTAAGAATTTTCAATGAAAGAAATAGAAGTTATAACATATTTCTCTGATGTTAAGTTTTGTAAAGAGACGACTAAGTGTGACCTTGACATCAGTGGGGGTTGGACAGTCGTATATTTGTCACAACATGATAGTACAACCTTAGAGGAATGCACAAGTGAAATAATAAGAATTTTCAACAAGAAACGAGGCAAAGCCACGAACGCCAGGTTTTTTCCAAGCATAGACACTTGGATAACATAATTATACCCACTTTTTGTAGACTAGATGGCCGTGGGGCGAGGCATGGACACTAAAAAAATAGATATAGTAGATGGAAAAACTTTAACCAAAAAACTTTAACCGGACACACGGACGTACGGACGGACGTATGCCAAAATGCCGACGATATCGCACTTTCCGCAAGCGGGTGCGACAATGATGATAAACACCCATGTGAAGTATCAAGGTAATGGGTGAAGCAGTTGCAGAGATATAGTACACGAAAAAACTTTAACAAAAAAATTGACATAGGGCACAGGATCGCGCTTTCCGCAAGCAGGTGCAACAATGATGATAAACACCCATGTGAAGTATCAAGGTACTGGGTGAAGCAGTTGCAGAGATATAGTACACGAAAAAAACTTTAACAAAAAAATTCAAAGTAATTTGACCTTGACATTGGGCACAGGATCGCGCTTTCCGCAAGCAGGTGCGACAATGATGATAAGCACCCATGTGAAGTATCAAGGTATTGGGTGAAGCAGTTGCAGAGATATGTACACGAAAAAACTTTAACAAAAAAATTCAAAGTAATTTGACCTTGACATTGGGCACAGGATCGCGCTTTCCGCAAGCAGGTGCGACAATGATGATAAACACCCATGTGAAGTATCAAGGTATTGGGTGAAGCAGTTGCAGAGATATAGTACACAAAAAACATTAACAAAAAATTCAAAGTAATTTGACCTTGACATTGGCACAGGATCGCGCTTTCCGCAAGCAGGTGCGACAATGATGATAAACACCCATGTGAAGTATCAAGGTATTGGGTGAAGCAGTTGCAGAGATATAGTACACGAAAAAACTTTAACAAAAAAATTCAAAGTAATTTGACCTTGACATTGGGCACAGGGGCCGCACGGTTGGGGGTTAGAATGAAAATATGGATGATGATAAACACCCATGTGAAGTTTCAAGGTAAGGTAATGGGCGAAGCAGTTGCAGAGATATAGTATAACGAAAAAGTTTTAACCAAAAAACTCTAACCAGAAGTACGTTAAAAATAAAAAAGTTAACGTTGAAAATGGCTAAGTCAATTACGTAGAAATAATAGGTGAAGGTAAAGAAATGGTCACATGTTGGATAGTTGTATGTGGTAGGCACCCCTTGGTTATGAAGCTGTGAAAGTTTGGTGGTCCTAGGTGGTACAGTACCAAAGAAATGGACTTAAACACGAAAACTTAACATTGTAAACGCGAAAACTTAACATTGAAAATGGCTAAGTCGACTGCGCGGAAAAAATGGGTGAAGTTAAAAAAAAAAGTAACATGTTGGATAGTGATATGTGGTGGGTACCCCTTGATTATGAAGCTGTGAAAGTTTGGTGGTCCTAGGTGGTACAGTACGAAAGAAATTGACTTAAACACGAAAACTTAACATTGTAAACACGAAAACTTAACATTGAAAATGGCTAAGCCGATTACGCGGAAAAAATGGGTGAAGTTAAAAAAAAAGTAACATGTTGGATAGTGATATGTGGTGGGCACCCCTTGATTATGAAGCTGTGAAAGTTTGGTGGTCCTAGTAGTCTTTGGGCCACCAATAACCCCCCTCCCCCCCTGTGGTACATAACGCCACTATGATTTTCAAATTCAGTAGTCAATTGTCTGTCATTCCAGAAGGTCTGCCATTAAAAAGCCGCTGGATGAACAAATGGCGGCCATTTTCCAAGATGGCCGTCAAAAACAATTGTTTTGGTTTACAGGACTAGCTTTATCGCCTGTTAACCGGTATTAGGACCGATTTAAATTTTCTAAATCGTTCTTATCTACTCCTAATTGAATATAAAACAGTGTGTGATACATTCAAAATCAATTTCTTTTACCAAATGGCCGCCATTTTCAAAATGGCCGCTAAAAAGTGTGTTTTTGCGAAAAGTTTGCACTGTAACTGCTGTTAAGTGTTATTGGAAACCGCTATAACATTGTAACTTATACCTTGTAATGCATATCAATATGCATAGCAATTATGTAATACATATTGACTTAACAGCATGATATAAATGGTGGAAATTTCAAAATGGCCGCCAAAAAGGGCGTTTTTTCAACAATTGTCTATGTTAACAATTTTCCATGTTAACTGATGATAAGTGGCATTTGAACCACTTTTTACACCGCAAATTAATGCCATGTGATGGATATCAATATACATGACAATTGCGTAATATAATGTGTGTTTTACGCAGGGGTAAGTTTTCCATATTTGGCCCATGGCCTAATCTTATGACATATGCGACCTATGGATGTCTTCACTTACACATGTATTGAAATGCAGTCTGTTCTGGATCTAAGATATTCAATAGAAATGACACTTCATAATATAGATTGAATAAGCGAACAGCATGTGCCATTATCATACTGTCACATCTGGCGTTACGCTGGTCTCAAATGTATTTCGGTACATTTTGTCAGTCAACGTCACAAATTAGCTGCCAGGTGCAGACTGAAGTCTGTTTGTAGAAAGATCTGCCAGCTTCCATGCGCCAATAAAGCAACAAAAACTCAAAACATTTGCAACGCTTGCAAAATCGGTGACACTTACGAGTCCACAGCGAATGTCAAAGGAACTAGTAGCAGAACGGAATGTATTTGGACAGCTCGTTTACATTGCACTCAAGAACAACATTGACATGGCTAAGGTCTTCAGTTACCCGTTAGGTCCAGTTCCATGGTCGCTTGCAACAGCTGATGGATAACCGGCAAGGACTGACAAAGTGAAATTGATGCACCAACTGGAAGGGCAGACGCATATGGTTTACAGGCCTCCGCTAGAACAGGTGAGCTACATCATTGACGGAAATGCAATTCTACATATGCAAACTGCTTTGCCCAACACATTTGCAGATCTGGCGGAGAGTGTATATCACCAAATGCCGAAAGCAGAACGCGTGGATTTTGTAACAAACACGTACCATCCTCTGTCAATTAAAACCAATGAACGACAACGAAGAGGTACCACAAATACCTACTTGATCAAGGGACGGCTGAGAAATGTTCCACGTGACTGGAAGCAGTTCCTCTCGAACGATGTCAACAAGACACAATTGTGAAAACTCCTACTTAATACATGGATGCAAGATAAATACACACACAAGGTGAAGGGAAGAACAATTGTGTTTGTGTGTGTAACCAAATGCGTCAAATTATAGTATGTATGGCATATCAACACACACTGACGAAATAGAAGAACTGAATTCGTCACAAGAGGAAGCAGACAAACGACTGGTATTGCATTGTTTGCACCATGCATCGCATTTATCGGAGAACAATACAATTGTTGTCAGATCTCCAGATACCGACGTGTTTGTACTGTTACTCAGGTTTACACAGCTGATGAAACAGCGTGTGCTGTTTGACACCGGTGTCGGCAACAAAGGACGACTGCTTGACATACACAGTATCATTGCTGAGGTTGGTACGCAGCTGTGTTTGGCATTGCCAGCACTTCATGCATTCATCGGCTGTGACAGCACGAGTGCTTTCGTTCGTCGTGGAAAGGAAAGGTGACACCGCTAAAACTACTTCAGAAGCACCCAGAATTCACTGATACATTCATGCAGTTGGGTTTGTCCCCTTCTGTAGAACCACAACTCTTCGAAGACCTTGAACACTTTGTGTGTCTGATGTACAGGGAGTACTAATACTAGTATTACAGACATAAACAAACTGCGCATGGAGCTATTCCTGCAAAAGTTCAGTCCCAAGTCAGAAGAGCTGCTGTCAAGTTACAATGGCGCTGATCTTAGCATTCTGCCACCATGCAGGTCATCGTTGAGAATGTATATAAGAGAGCTAATCACCAAACCACCCTCATTTTGGTGCAGCACTGACCAATCGAATGCTTGCATACCGCCACCAAATGGCCGTGGGTGGGAGGTCATAAACGGAACACTAGAGTGCAAATGGACAGAGGGGGATTACCTGCCAACTGAAATGATAGATCTACTGGTAGAAGAGGAAGAAGTGGATACGGTGGATGTTGATGAAACAAATGCCCATGAGCCCGACAGCTTACTAGATAGCATGTTTGATGCGGATGAAGCACATGACTAGGTCGCTTCTCTTAAGCCGGATTCACTAGATATGTATCTACGATTTGTACAGCATGTTAGGATAATACCTGAGCGCTGTTGATGTCAGAAAATATCGAAGAGTTTCGTACCTGATGCCATGGGTATTGACTCCGCCACAGGTGCGATGCTTCCGAACCTGATTGAAAATTAATTACTTTGTTGTAACCAACCATACGTGAATCAAGAACAACAAATGCACCGGACACATTATGTAACTGTATGTATGTCTATATATGCGGATATGAATATGCTGATATGAATGATATTGTGTACCATATTTTATTTCATCTGTTATTGTAAATATCGAAATATGTCTTACCTGGTATCGAGGCTTTCAATCCTGAGTGAAAATTAATTACCTTGTTGTATAATCATGCACAAATCAAGAACACTGAAAGCCCTGGACACATTATGTAACTGTATGTATGTACGTATGTACGTATGCACGTATGCACGTATGCACGTATGCACGTATGCACGTATGTACGTATGTAAGTATGTGTTTGATGCTATGTATATGTTAATGATTTCATGAACCATATTTGATGTGAAGATGCAAATAATGAATAGTTTCTTACCTGATGTTGTGGGGATTGTCACCGCCATAGGCGCGATGCTTCAAACTTTGATTCAAAATTAATTACCTTGTATAATCATGCACAAATCAAGAACAATGAAAGCCCTGGACACATTATGTAACTGTATGTATGTATGTATGTCTATATATATGTGATGCTATGTATATGTGATGATTTCATGAACCATATTTGATGTGATGATGGAAATAATGAATAGTTTCTTAATACCTGATGTTGTGGGGATTGTCCCCGCCACAGGCGCGATGCTTCAAACCTTGAATGAAAATTAATTACCTTGTTGTATAAGCATACGCAAATCAGTATACGCATGTCTATAACTGTTGTTGTGCATTATATCGATGCTCACATTTAACATGTTCTATTTCACAATATAGCATTGATCTTGTTGTAAATATCGATCATTTCTTGCCCGATAATGTGGGGAAATTCCCTTTTTTCTTCACACTTGCTGCTATACATACTTCACTCCATGCACTTTCATCATGACAACTCACGATATTTTTGTGTATGAAATGACGCCAGTGTCATGTTGAAGTAGTTGACTATTCATATGTACAAGTTAAAATTAAATGTAAGTGGAGACAGCTAATGAAACTCAATATGTGTAAAATGTACATTGTAGATTTAGTGGGTGGGGTAACGGTTTCAATTCAGTTGTGGTTAACTTAGTATCATGTGCAGTAAGCATAAGAAAAACAGGAACTATAGTTTGCACATGTTTCATGAGCACATGCATGTATATTTTCCATAGTTTACAATTTATAAATACCGTATGGGAAGAGATGTGTGGCAATACATGTGTTACAATTGAAATGGAGTGGGTGGGTTAATTAAATATGCCAAAATATTTGCTTAAAAGGACCGGACGGTCCTAAATTCTACTTAAATGCAAAGTATTGCTATAAACATCTCTCAAAACCTGCAAAACAACAGCAGTTTCCGTGTTTAACAATATAATTTTGTCAATTTTTACAAAAAGTGTGATTTTTTAATATGGTAAAAAGTTGCTGGGTGGTATACTTCAAAATGGTGCCATACATTCATCCAGCGGGTTACAGAGCGCAGACAAGTTGCATTACACTCGTAATTGATTATAGTTATCAGAAAAATATGTCTGCTTAATGTACCACAGGGGGGGGGAGGGTTTCCATATTTGGTCCCATGGCCTATAGGTGGTACAGTAACAAAGAAATGGACTCAAACACGAAACTTAACATTGATTGTGGACGCGCCCACCGCCCACCCGCCCACCCACCCGCCCCGCCCGGCTTTTCGCCAATCCAATAGCCTGGATTTTTTTTCAAAAAACCTGGCTAATGAAGGAAATAGAAGTTATAACTTATTTCTCTGATGTTAAGTTTTGTAAAGAGACTAAGTATTTGACATTGGGATCACGTTGGACGGTCGTGGATTTGGCACAGCATGGTAGTAGAGCCTTACAGGAATGCATGTGTAAAATATTAAGCCTTTTAGATGAAGGAAATAGAAGTTATAACAATATTTCTCTGATATTAAGTTTTGACCTTGACCTTGGGATCAGCGGGGGTTGGACAGTCGTGGATTTGGCACAGCATGGTAGTAGAGCCTTACAGGAATGCATGTGTGAAATATTAAGCCTTTTAGATGAAGGAAATAGAAGCTATGACAATATTTCTCTGATGTTAAGTTTTGGAAAGAGGCTAAGTATTTGACCTTCACATTGGGATCAGCGGGGATTGGACGGTCGTGAATTTGGCACAGCAAGGTAGTAGAGCCTTACAGGAATGCATGTGTGAAATATTAAGCATTTTAGATGAAGGAAATAGAAGAACAATATTTCTCTGATGTTCAGTTTTGTAAAGAGACTAAGTATTTAACCTTGACCTTGGGATCTGCGGGGGTTGGACGGTCGTGGATTTGGCACAGCATGGTAGTAGAGCCTTACAGGAATGCATGTGTGAAATATTAAGCATTTTAGATGAAGGAAGTAGAAGTTATAACAATATTTCTCTGATGCTAAGTTTACAGACTAAGTATTTGACCTTGACCTTGGGATCTGCGGGGGTTGGACGGTCGTGGATTTGGCACAGCACGGTAGTAGAGCCTTAAAGGAATGCATGTGTGAAATATTAAGCATTTTAGAAGAAGCAAATAGAAGTTATAACAATATTTCTCTGATGTTAAGTTTACGGACACACGGACGGACGTTCTTACATTACTATACTTATGTGGCTTATCACATGTTAAATATTAGCCACATAAAACGATTTTTAGCCACCTATCCTTTACCAAGTCCATAACCATGTGGGGCTAGCCACATAAGTACCCTAATGTGTGCCCGGACGGACGGACGGACGGACAACCGGACTCCAGTGAATTCCATTAGCAACGGACCCATATAAAAGCATGTCATTTGAACAGAAGTTAAAGTAATTATTAATAATGCCTATGACATACAAACTTGTATTAATGTATTAAACATATGAGTTATTTATAAAATCATGCTTATTACGTTGTATAGTGCTCGCGATAGACAGACGCTTATTATAATTTATACTACTCGCGATCAACAGACGCTTAAATGGAGTAATTGATAATAAATAATGCCTATGGTCACGTGTCCTGCCTATTCATGCGGACGATTAGCTGTGCATAATCTCGGGAGGTGGGGGGGGTCACGTGATCTATTGTTTACGCTGCAAGTCATATGATGAATGAAATTTACGATTTAAGCGAGATTGCCGTGGGCTGCAGTGTAAACAATAGACCACGTGATCCCATACCCCAGATAATGCTGAAACACCAGTCTATTTATAGAACGCTAAATATTACGCCTGGGAGTAAAGAAAAAGAAAGGCGATCGTACACACAACCATTTATTAGCGACAATTATGCGTTAACACGGATACATTGACATTACTTGGTGACAATAAGCGGTACATTTACGTGACTGGAGAAATGGTGCTCATGGGATTTGTGACCAGTGTAGCTTCTGATCGCGTGATAATTATAGCTCCAGACACGAGTGGGCATGCTCCTTTGATACGACCATTACTTCGCGAATAATTGGGATTAAGGTAATTGAATTGATTAATAAATATGCCTATTAACATGATTACATGTACCTGATTAAAGGTATTACATTTGCTAACATACTAATAATAAACCTTTCATGGACTTTGAACTTCGTGGTTTGAATAAACTTGCAGAAATCACGAATCAACTAATTACACGATGACTACGACGTCCGACGATTTTCTTTATTTTATTTTCTTTATTTTTTTTTTCTCTCGATTTTTTTAATATTTTAATATTTTTTTGGGATCCACGAGAGACCCGCGTTATAATGGAGATCGTACTATAAGCGACCGCGTTATAATGGAGCTGCAGTGTAATCAATGCATATTCTGCTAATATAAGTGTGTAAAATATGCCAAGACGCACCTTATCTAGAGCTCTGCCTAGTGTCAGGCACCCTACACACATTCACTTTGCCCCAGATACGATATGGATCCCTCAGGATGGATTCATCGCTGAGATCCGTATACCCTCGCATTCTCCACATCAAATTTAGAGAGCTTTCATGGTACATACCTAATTTGGTGGTTGAACTGTGACAGTACTGAACAATAACTGCAGCACCTGTATCTTCCGGTTTTAACATCACAAGTTCAAGTCTGTACCGGTGTTGAAGGGTCCATGCCTGTACACAGGTCCCCATCCCTGCTGGCGACGCACTGCCTGTCCTTTTATCCTCACTTGGTTTATTAGCCACAGCTGATTCACGGTCATTCGACGGCTGTTTGTGCATGATGTCTATCAAAACATTGCACTCTTCTTCAACTTTGCCAACAAAATCCTGACCAGAACTTGTATCAAAATAGCCATCATCATCAAATTCTTGATTACTTGTTTGTATAAGCTCCATAATTCTGTCTAATTCATTTACCATTTGTGCATTGTTTCCTGCTGCACCAAGAACTTCAAAACCCTGAAAATTGTCATTTTTAAGGTTTTTCACTGTGACACCAATTTTCTTTGCTTGCTTGCATATCTTGTCCAATATCACCTTAGTCAGGTACATGTAAACCTCATTACAATCTACGAGATACCGTATTATAGTGTCTTCATTTTGAATATTATCTTCATTACTCACAGTTTCTCCACTGGCCTGCTCACTGCTGTCGTCAAAGTATTCCACAAGGTATTCCACAACCTCACTTACTTTCTTGTCTACTCCAGTAACATAGATGACATCATCCTCCAGTCTGACGAGTACCTGAGATGGGTGTTTATTAATCATGGCTCTCTTCATACCATCCCAGTCATCAGATTCTACAGCTTCATGTAATGGACCTTTACCTGGTACAGAGATCTTTCGTTCACCAATGAACTGTTTAATGAGTTGCAATACTTTAAGTGCCGTTTCTCTGTTCAGAGCTGCAGCAATAAAATTCCCCCTTCTAACATCAATTTTCAGATGACACACTAGATTAATGTGCTTAATGTAATCATTTATACACTGAATGAATTTTCCTGTCTGTAAGATTGTTGTATCATATATGTGAATTTTTGATTCCTCGGTGACAACATCATATTTGAACTGTTCAATAAACTTTTCTGCACTGACCAGTTTTGTCTCCTCACCTTCAAGTCTAATTACTAATAAGCCACATTCTTCAACTTTTAATTTAATTTCAATGTCTGGGAACTGATCCTTCAATCCCTCTTCCAAACAAAGTCCAATAGTTATATCTGCCAACTGTTCTTCTATCTCCACTATTTTCACTCTTGTTGCTACCACACTGCTAGAATCAAGAGAATCCAAAGCTGACGTAATAGCTCGATCAACAGATTGTTCTTGGTGTACATCAAAGGCTATGAATACATGCTGTCTACCAGAACGGTCGCCTATAATCTCTCCATATACCAAGTGTCGCTTGCCCAGCTGATGGCTCATCAGTGAATCTAACAAACACTCACAATCTGCTACTTTAATATTGCAAACCCTTACATGAGTCTGGGCTTTCAATATAGAACTTTGAACTATCCGATAAAATCCTTCCACATCTGGTGAAGACAGATGTTTAAGTATTTCAATTGTATATTCTCCATTCTCAGTGGTCGTAACTGTACAAGATGTGTGACGCTTTTCAAGTTGACCATTAACTTTCTGTAGTTCCTTTTCATTGTTAAGGACATACTTAGTCACAAAGTAATCTTGCAGTGTAAGTTCAACAGGATAATCTGTTGTAATGAATCTGGAGTCGTTGGTTAATTGTTTAGAATACTTTACTTTGAAGTCAATTATATGTACGTCGGCCATGTCGACGGAGTGGACACGGTTTTGAGATCATCCGTGTTCAACTGAAATAAAGAAAAAAAGGTCATGGTCTGACAAAATTGTGCTCATTGTCTGGTGAAAGTGTAACTTAAAGGTACATGCCCACTCAGTAGGCACAAAGGCACACTTTATAGGAATTAAATAAGTGTATAATTGTGTCACTATTCCACCAGTTCTAAAATTTACTAGTGCCCACTATACAGATATATATACTCATTTAGTAATATTTACTGATAGTGACTCGCGGTGGTATCAGGCTATTTTCATATGCAAATGAGGCATGATATTTTTTAATTTTTTATATTAATTAAATGCGTCACCCGAGAAAATAATATTTTCAACAGATTATAAAGTATGAGAAATACAGAGAATAAATAGTAATGTCCGTTAACATTTCAAGGAAACACGGTTAACGCCCCTGATATCAGTGTGGAAATTTACGTCAGATATAAAATGTATAATAATGCCAATCAATACATGGGGTAATAGTGAATGAACGTTTATCTTGCCAGAGAAAATGTCTCAGATGATGTCTCCGATATAAAGAACATTTTGTGCCTACTGAGTGGGCATGTACCTTTAACGCACCTACCCAAATGGCGCTTCTTGGAAGGAACACTTCCTGGATTTTAAATGGCTGATTCAGTCTTTCCAACAGGTGCCAATAGGCAGAGGTAGGTCTGTTAACCCTTACTATGCTGAATTAGATTTTGTAGTCTGCTGGAAATGTTTTATTTTCAATATTTCAATAAAAACCTGCTTTGACAGCGCATGAGAATCGTCCAACAAAGTGTATGTTTCTTATTTCTCTAATAAATATATCTTGGAATTGCATTAGCTTTGCGAATTCCAAGACATATTCATGATATTTAAAAGGGAGAAATAAAAGAAAATATAATAAATTGCCGTCTGCTATTTCAAAGCATGCAAATAATTATTCTACACTTACATCTATCACCCATGTATAAGCTCAAGAATATGTGGCTGTGACGGGAGATATGGGGCTTATGGGAATTGCGACAAGTGTAGATCCAGATCAGCCTGTGCATCCGCACAGTCTGATCAGGATCTGCACTGTTCGCCATTATATCAATGAAACATATGTCGTGCTTCTAGCAAGAAATATCACCCCTGTATAAGCTCAAGAATAGGAATGATTGCTGCACTATTTTAAGTGAGAATTTGGCTCGAATAAAAATCCTTCCGGTACCTTGTTTCATCTCTTGTATATTTTTGAAGAGACGTCCTATGAACATGACATTAGGCTTATCCGGACCGCCAATGATTCCGATTTCAGCAGAATATTCATACTTCATACAAGATTGCCTAGTTTCCCAGATCATTCGAGAAAACTACAGGACATGCCGTCCAGGAAGCAATTTTTGTTTTCCTTTTCCCAGCCGTCAAAATCACGAATATACACGTTTCCCAAGGCATTCTGCAGTGCTAAAATGTGCACTGTGTCCTCAATATCGCTAAAACAATGCCCAACAGTCGATGGATTCTCGAAAACGTTCACAGTGGAGCTGTGAAGTCACTTTGTTTGATGCGTTGAGAGTATAACCCGTTCTAACCTTGATGCGGAGAATACTTTTGTCAGTTTGATGTGAAGACAATCTACTTGGCTTCGTAAGTTGTTTGCCAATGCGTTCTAAATACTGTTACTGCCTTAGTTTAAAATCACATGTGCATGTATAATTGTAGCCCCTATGATACACATTTTAGCATGGGATTATGAGTGCTTGTGCATGAGAAGATGTGCCACACTTATATATATTCACATTTGTGTTGAATGCCGTTACCCAGCAAGCTTGGCTAGTGCTTGCATGTTATAGCAATTTAACATATATTTTATGTTAATCTTTACAGGGTGTGCGCAGTTTATCAATGTTAAAATCATAAACTGAATTTCTGGGGTCTCGTCTTCCTCCTGAAGGAGTTGCGCGAGTCGTTGATTACTTAATAATGCATTCCAGTAGCCTATTTCACGAACATTGCAAAGTATACTTACCCGGTATCTAGCAAAGTATTGGGTTAACTGTATTGTAATTTTCAAATTTGCGGCATACATCAGAAAATGATAGGTCGGAAAATTTGTTCAATGGCGACGCGCTAGAGGAGGCATTAAACACGTTTTCCGACCTATCATTTTCTGATATACGCCGCAAATTTCAAAATATCAATGCGGTTAACCTATTTCTAATGCACTCCTTTTAATACTACTGGTGTAGGAATACATATTGATATAATTTGCGACCGTTCATCAACAATGATATACTTGTAATGTATGGCCATCAGCCAATCAGATTGCATGATATTTATAGAGTGCATTAGAATATACTTTGAGGCAGAATTTTAAATTTAAGGATAAATTTATTAATTTTTATTATACTGAATTTATTACATTATCACAGCCATTTTGGCTGTTTTTTGCAAATTTTGCAATTTTGATGAAATTGGCTACACGGTTGTTGATAAAGCGATTAATAGAGAAATTCAATACGTTTTGTCTCATACGAAGTCTACTGTGGCTTTTACTTAATTTTTGTTCCTACCTCCTTGTTATGTCACATGTTGGCTGATGGAAGAATTTTGTCTATGTCGTTTAAAATTGTGTACCATGCCGGTATTTCAACATTGGTAGACCTAAACTTTTCATATATCTTCGTATGGTAAATCTATAAGATAACTAGAAATATGGCCTGTCGGCACACGAATACCCCCACTGGCAGCCAAAGAAAACGAGGCATTTTTTATTATAAGCCATTTAGCCGAGCGTTAAGGTTTCAAACGCATCAAGTCTGTGACCTTGACCCTGGGCATAGTGTGATAATCCATGCATCGGTGTAGAAGATATAGAGCGGAAAAAGGGGAATTTAAATTTTCAATAGGTTTGACCATTGACCTTCAACTGTGACCTTGACCTTGGACGTAGGTGCGTGGTTATTGATCGCGACGCACCTTCTCATCATGAGAAACATTTGTGCCAAGCCATTTGATAATCCATGCATCGGTGTAGAAGATATAGAGCAGAAGGGAATTTCTTTAATTATTGCCAACAGTCGTTGCCGCGCCGATTGCGATGGCCTTGAGTGCGGTCGCAGCAGGGGCAGGCCTGCTTTGCATGACGAGCAGATGAAATAGTAAAAGTCATCAGTATAGCTGAGATTATCTAAGCTATTGACATTAGTAGAGTTATGTATTCATAACTATTTTTTTGTCCGATGATTGGTACATAATTTGCCAACTACCAGTTATTAGTTACAAAACGAAATGAATGAGCACGTATCCAGGACTGCTCATAATTCGAGACTCTAACGATATTAAACAACATGCGTAATAAATAATATAGTATAAACCTTTTTTTATTAGTTACATGCAAATATAATCCAATTATCTGTATATATATTGCGTTTACTGGCTTCAAAAGCACGGAGAAATGCAATGCCAATTGTTTACTTTCAAAACACGCTCGTACTACAAATGGCCGCCTCCAGCTACCGTGAAAAGGTCGCGACCTCTGACCCTATGACGTCATATGCTCTTCCGGTGCAGGTGTCCGGTTTGGAAAACACAACCACAAATTGTGTCTGCATAATGTACCATTGCGTTCAGGGGTCACTATACATATTGTTTTGAACTTAAATGATTAGACAAACGATTGCCAACTTGGAAAATATAATTTGCTAGATTAAACAAATTAAACAATATGAAATTTCAACTTGTTGGTTTTAATACTTTTTTAAAGTGGTAATGTCTATTTTTGGAGTAAGACAATTTCAATCCCTTCTGCATGTGGTACTCGTCCACAATGGGAATAACAAAAACAGAGACCAGATTGCATATATCTGCTGATAAATGGAGGTATTGAACTGATGTGGACGAACTTAAAAGTGACAATTTAAAAAAACATAGGATAAGGTGGTGACTGAATGAAAATCCATATTTCCTACATTATTAGTGCCTTTCTACCTACAAATATTACGTGACCTCCATTGATAAACATGTAAACAACATACGGGTTCAAGCGAACTCATTTATGTGTAAGTTTTCCTATCGAAATCCGGATTTTAATGGAGGGGGTTAATGGGATTAGTGGAAAACACAACATTTAGGTGTGTTGTGTGTTTGGCAATGTATTAGTCCTGTTTAAATCGCATTTTTCTAACTTGGCATGTGTGACCTTTCATCTGGCTTCGGTTGAACGCACAAGTGTAATGGAAGTAACGTAACCCGTAAATCTCGCGATAGAACAAGAAAATAAAAATGGTTTCGAATCTGTGCGGCTATCGAAGTTAGAGGATCGTATGATACTATCCGACTATCTGTACAAGATATGGTAGCATTTAAGAATTTACTTACACAAAACAATGGCACGTGTAATCTGTAAAGAGTTATAAGTAATTTATTTTCCAGATTTATAAAATTGCTGAATCGAAAGTAGATATCCGGTGTGTGGAAGTGTTTATTTCGGGGGCCCCCATGGCCGGATCGGATTAATTTGTATTTGTATAATCTCTCTCTCTCTCTCTCTCTCTCTCTCTCTCTCTCTCTCTCTCTCTCTCTCTCTCTCTGGTATGAGTTTTAAAAACCGGTGCTATGAGTTGTTTGTTTAATACACTATGACAATACAGCACAGCCCATGGCACAAATGAGCGAGCGAAATAAAACCACACAGCGAGGAGAGAGAGAGTTACCAAAGTAACAATGAATGAGGTTACACGAAACACCCAAATACACCCAAATATAATCTAAATACAAATAAATATACTACAAATACACAATAGATAGTTTCAGATAGTAGTGTAAAGCATATATTGACACAAAACACATAATGTAATTGACATATAATTGACATATGTAGTGAAAAAAATCAGTTAAATTGGCCATATTTTCGATTAATGCACATTGAATCACCAATCATATGGGAAATACATGCAAATATAGCTTAACCTATATAAATATGCCACAAATACACCCTCAAACATATCAGTGTATGCTCTCCTTACGTTATCAGAATTTGTATAACCTGTTTTACGTACCGGTGTAGACCCTGATCTTTATTATTGTACGCCCTTTTTGGGATACTTGTATATTTTACTAACATGCCCCACAAATATGCCACAAATACATCCTCAAACGTAGACTACCAGTGTGTACATCGGCGTACCTCATCAAACGTTATATAATATATCAGGATGTATCAGTCTAAACCCTGATCCATGTCCCCTACCGCTCCTTCGTGTGAAAATGACAACATGGACAAAACCCCCTTCATGATTTTGACAGGGTGGACATATAACCGCATGTACATATACACTATGTAGCATACATGTATACATCTCCAAAGGAGGAGGCGGGAGGAGAGATGGGTCAGGTTCTATAGTGACAATTTCTGATAGGATATATCAGCGATATGTAACTAACGTCTGATGAGGTAAGCTAATGCACACACTGTTAGTCTGCGTTTGAGGGTGTATTTGTAGAATATGTGTGGGGCAATGTAGCATAATATTCAAGTATCCCAAAAAGGGTGGAAAATAGTATAAATCAGGGTCTATACTGATACGTGAAATATGTTATACAAAGTCTGATAACATTATGAGATGCACACACTGAACTGTTTGGGGTGTATTTGTGGCATTTGTTGTATGTTCTAAACTATTTGTGTACGCATTTCCCATATGCATTGGTGATTTTTACAGGATCTGACAACGACACAATTTGCATTAATCGAAAATATGGCCAATTTAACTATTTATTTCACTACATATGTCATCTATATGATGTTTTTTGTATCAATAATATGATTTCCACTACTATCTGACACTCTCTAGGGTGTATTTGTAGTATATTTATCTGTATTTAGACTGTATTTGATGTATTTGTGTGTTTCGTGTGACCCCAATGAATGAGTCTGAAGATGAAAATGGTATCACAACATCTGATAAAATAGAAAAGGGAAAGCTGCTACATGTAAATAAATTATTCCTAGGCATGTTCGCAGATGAGGCAACTATAGCAATATGCCGAACATGTAATTGATATACATCGATACACCGGCCCTTAGACAATATTGTTATCAGCTAAAAATTACATGTTTAAAAAAGCAAGACAAACTGAAACCAGGTAACTGATTGGAAGGATCTGTCACAATATTCATTGTTGGGTATATAGGTATATATGGTTTGCTGGACACTGGACACATAGGTGGTCAAATACGGTAGTGTACATGTATGTAGTGAGTGAATATCTACTGGGAGATACATGTTGACATTCCTGTGTATTGGTTTTTTGAGTGGTCAAGCAGGTTACCTGTGGGTTTGGACATGTGCATTGTACATGAGTTGAAGTGGGGTCATTGTGGACAGTGGACATTTGAATCTCGACTAGGCAACAACAATACTTGTATTAGAGACAGCAGACTGAGTTATCCAACTGTAAGTACATGTGCATTAGTTTTAGTGACATGTAGTTTGTGTGTGAATTGTGTGAATTGTGAATATGTATTTTTACTAGTCAAAGGCTTTGTGTAATTTTATCTGAAGTTCAAATGTGATTATTTTTACTAAAGTGTTATTAATATTCTCAAATAGGCATTCGCCTAAGATTGTGAAATATTATACCAGACTTCACATTAAATGAATTGGTTCATTCATTGACACTTTAGTAGGGTGGCTAAGTGACAAATATCTGAGGATTGTTTTTTTTAAAAGATATTTTCTTTTTGGACATACATTGTAATTCTCGAATTTTTGCTAGAAGATAGTTTTTGTATTGTACAGGTGGTTTTTGGGTGTGGCCGTGCTACGGGCATGTGAGAGCAGCGAGGCGAGGAAGCGAGGCTGCATGTGCATTGTTGAGACCGTTTGTTCCTGGGCTAATATGTAAGAACTTTCCATTATTACGTTTCCATGAGTGGGGGACTATACTCTGAGGCCTGGACCTTACACTACCTGCGTTGAACATTACGTGTCCTGTGTGGACTGTGAATGGCCTGTGTGGACCATTCCTTGTCCGATGTGGAACAATATTTGACCTATGTGGAACATTGTCCTGTGTGGACCGTTACTTGTCCTGTGTGGAACATTGTCTGTGTGGACCATTACTTGTCCTGTGTGGACCATTACTTTTCCTGGGTGAACCAATACTTGACCTGTGTGGAACATTACGTGTCCTGTGTGGGCCGTGACTTGTCCTGTGTGGACCATTACATGTCCTGAGGTGGCCGGGTGTATTATTGAGTACTATCGTCCTGTATATTCACACTCACTGACAATGGAATCTAGAGAGAAGTTAATGCAGTTGCTAATGTAAACACGTATGATCCTGTGTGTGGATTTAGACACTTATGTGGGGAATTAGATACTTATGAACTGTGTGGGATTTATACACTTGTGTGGGGAATTAGACACTTATGAACTGTGGGATTTGCGCACTTGTGTTGGGAATTAGACACTTATGAATTGATATGGGGAAATTAGAGATGTATGTGGGGAATTATACACATATGAACTTATGTGAGGAATTAGACACATATGAACTTATGTGAGGAATTAGACACTTATGAACTGGTGTGGGACTTAAGACACTTGTGTGTGGATTTAGACACTTATGGGGGGAATTAGACACTTATGAACTGTGTGGGATTTATACACTTGTGTGGGACTTAAGACACTTGTGTGTGGATTTAGACACTTATGTGGGGAATTAGACACTTATGAACTGTGTGTGATTTATACACTTGTGTGGGGGAATTAGACACTTATGAACTGTGTGGGATTTGTGCACTTGTGAGGAATTAGACACTTATGAACTGGTGTGGGACTTAAGACACTTATGTGGGAAATTAGACACTTATGATCCTGTGTGGGAATTAGACACTTGTGAACAGTTGTGGGGTAGTTGACACTTGTAACATTATGTGGGGTAATGAGACACTTTGGGATTGTGTTATGAAATGATACACTCATAAGCAGGGTGGTTATTTGACATGTGTTTGTGTTGAAGTGTTGAGGGGTTCACTTGTACTTGTGTGTAAAATAGTAATCATATTTTTTTACTTGACGACGTGTTTTACCATAATATTACATGCTAACACCTAATCAACTGTGTTCCACTAGTCTTAGCCATCAGATCCATCCGCCGACTATCCAAACGAACCCTCGTCAATTTGTGACAGGATCAGACGGATTAATTGAACTGTTTTTTAAAGAAACGGCGTAACATTTGAAAAATGGAGAACAAGATATCCAAATGAGACATTATGAACAAATGTCAAGAATTAATTGCCGATAAACACATGATGCGTGTGCAGTACTGCTGTTCTGTTTTCATGAAACGTGACCAAATTTTACGGCTATATAAACAATGCAAAAACAATATTTTTTTCGATAATATTAAATTTTATCAAAATTGGAGAATGAGTCTTTTTGGGATACTTGTATATTTTACTAACATGCCCCACAAATATGCCACAAATACATCCTCAAACGTAGACTACCAGTGTGTACATCGGCGTACCTCATCAAACGTTATATAATCTATCAGGATGTATCAGTCTAAACCCTGATCCATGTCCCCTACCGCTCCTTCGTGTGAAAATGACAACATGGACAAAACCCCCTTCATGATTTTGACAGGGTGGACATATAACCGCATGTACATATACACTATGTAGCATACATGTATACATCTCCAAAGGAGCGGGAGGAGAGATGGGTCAGGTTCTATAGTGACAATTTCTGATAGGATATATCAGCGATATGTAACTAACGTCTGATGAGGTAAGCTAATGCACACACTGTTAGTCTGCGTTTGAGGGTGTATTTGTAGAATATGTGTGGGGCAATGTAGCATAATATTCAAGTATCCCAAAAAGGGTGGAAAATAGTATAAATCAGGGTCTATACTGATACGTGAAATATGTTATACAAAGTCTGATAACATTATGAGATGCACACACTGAACTGTTTGGGGTGTATTTGTGGCATTTGTTGTATGTTCTAAACTATTTTGTGTACGCATTTTCCATATGCATTGGTGATTTTTACAGGATCTGACAACGACACAATTTGCATTAATCGAAAATATGGCCAATTTAACTATTTATTTCACTACATATGTCAATTATATGATGTTTTTTGTATCAATATATGATTTACACTACTATCTGACACTCTCTAGGGTGTATTTGTAGTATATTTATCTGTATTTAGACTGTATTTGGATGTATTTGTGTGTTTCGTGTGACCCCAATGAATGAGTCTGAAGATGAAAATGGTATCACAACATCTGATAAAATAGAAAAGGGGGTGGGAAAGCTGCTACATGTAAATAAATTATTCCTAGGCATGTTCGCAGATGAGGCAACTATAGCAATATGCCGAACATGTAATTGATATACATCGATACACCGGCCCTTAGACAATATTGTTATCAGCTAAAAATTACATGTTTAAAAAAGCAAGACAAACTGAAACCAGGTAACTGATTGGAAGGATCTGTCACAATATTCATTGTTGGGTATATAGGTATATATGGTTTGCTGGACACTGGACACATAGGTGGTCAAATACGGTAGTGTACATGTATGTAGTGAGTGAATATCTACTGGGAGATACATGTTGACATTCCTGTGTATTGGTTTTTTGAGTGGTCAAGCAGGTTACCTGTGGGTTTGGACATGTGCATTGTACATGAGTTGAAGTGGGGTCATTGTGGACAGTGGACATTTGAATCTCGACTAGGCAACAACAATACTTGTATTAGAGACAGCAGACTGAGTTATCCAACTGTAAGTACATGTGCATTAGTTTTAGTGACATGTAGTTTGTGTGTGAATTGTGTGAATTGTGAATATGTATTTTTTACTAGTCAAAGGCTTTGTGTAATTTTATCTGAAGTTCAAATGTGATTATTTTTACTAAAGTGTTATTAATATTCTCAAATAGGCATTCGCCTAAGATTGTGAAATATTATACCAGACTTCACATTAAATGAATTGTTCATTCATTGACACTTTAGTAGGGTGGCTAAGTGACAAATATCTGAGGATTGTTTTTTTTAAAAGATATTTTCTTTTTGGACATACATTGTAATTCTCGAATTTTTGCTAGAAGATAGTTTTGTATTGTACAGGTGGTTTTTGGGTGTGGCCGTGCTACGGGCATGTGAGAGCAGCGAGGCGAGGAAGCGAGGCTGCATGTGCATTGTTGAGACCGTTTGTTCCTGGGCTAATATGTAAGAACTTTCCATTATTACGTTTCCATGAGTGGGGGACTATACTCTGAGGCTGGACCTTACACTACCTGCGTGGAACATTACGTGTCCTGTGTGGACTGTGGAATGGCCTGTGTGGACCATTCCTTGTCCGATGTGGAACAATATTTGACCTATGTGGAACATTGTCCTGTGTGGACCGTTACTTGTCCTGTGTGGAACATTGTCCTGTGTGGACCATTACTTGTCCTGTGTGGACCATTACTTTTCCTGGGTGAACCAATACTTGACCTGTGTGGAACATTACGTGTCCTGTGTGGGCCGTGACTTGTCCTGTGTGGACCATTACATGTCCTGAGGTGGCCGGGTGTATTGTATTATTGAGTACTATCGTCCTGTATATTCACACTCACTGACAATGGAATCTAGAGAGAAGTTAATGCAGTTGCTAATGTAACACGTATGATCCTGTGTGTGGATTTAGACACTTATGTGGGGAATTAGATACTTATGAACTGTGTGGGATTTATACACTTGTGTGGGGAATTAGACACTTATGAACTGTGGGATTTGCGCACTTGTGTTGGGAATTAGACACTTATGAATTGATATGGGGAAATTAGAGATGTATGTGGGGAATTATACACATATGAACTTATGTGAGGAATTAGACACATATGAACTTATGTGAGGAATTAGACACTTATGAACTGGTGTGGGACTTAAGACTTGTGTGTGGATTTAGACACTTATGGGGGGAATTAGACACTTATGAACTGTGTGGGATTTATACACTTGTGTGGGACTTAAGACACTTGTGTGTGGATTTAGACACTTATGTGGGGAATTAGACACTTATGAACTGTGTGGGATTTATACACTTGTGTGGGGGAATTAGACACTTATGAACTGTGTGGGATTTGTGCACTTGTGAGGAATTAGACACTTATGAACTGGTGTGGGACTTAAGACACTTATGTGGGAAATTAGACACTTATGATCCTGTGTGGGAATTAGACACTTGTGAACAGTTGTGGGGTAGTTGACACTTGTAACATTATGTGGGGTAATGAGACACTTTGGAATTGTGTTATGAAATGATACACTCATAAGCAGGGTGGTTATTTGACATGTGTTTGTGTTGAAGTGTTGAGGGGTTCACTTGTACTTGTGTGTAAAATAGTAATCATATTTTACTTGACGACGTGTTTTAACCATAATATACATGCTACACCTAATCCAACTGTGTTCACTAGTCTTAGCCATCAGATCCATCCGCCGACCTATCCAACGAACTCGTCAATTTGTGACAGGATCAGACGGATTAATTCAACTGTTTTTTAAAGAAACGGCGTAACATCTGAAAAATGGAGAACAAGATATCCAAATGAGACATTATGAACAAATGTCAAGAATTAATTGCCGATAAACACATGATGCGTGTGCAGTACTGCTGTCTGTTTCATGAAACGTGACCAAATTTTACGGCTATATAAACAATGCAAAAACAATATTTTTTTCGATAATATTAAATTTTATCAAAATTGGAGAATGAGTCTTTTTGGGATACTTGTATATTTTACTAACATGCCCCACAAATATGCCACAAATACATCTCAACGTAGACTACCAGTGTGTACATCGGCGTACCTCATCAAACGTTATATAATCTATCAGGATGTATCAGTCTAAACCCTGATCCATGTCCCCTACCGCTCCTTCGTGTGAAAATGACAACATGGACAAAACCCCCCTTCATGATTTTGACAGGGTGGACATATAACCGCATGTACATATACACTATGTAGCATACATGTATACATCTCCAAAGGACGAGATGGGTCAGGTTCTATAGTGACAATTTCTGATAGGATATATCAGCGATATGTACTAACGTCTGATGAGGTAAGCTAATGCACACACTGTTAGTCTGCGTTTGAGGGTGTATTTGTAGAATATGTGTGGGGCAATGTAGCATAATATTCAAGTATCCCAAAAAGGGTGGAAAATAGTATAAATCAGGGTCTATACTGATACGTGAAATATGTTATACAAAGTCTGATAACATTATGAGATGCACACACTGAACTGTTTGGGGTGTATTTGTGGCATTTGTTGTATGTTCTAAACTATTTGTGTACGCATTTCCCATATGCATTGGTGATTTTTACAGGATCTGACAACGACACAATTTGCATTAATCGAAAATATGGCCAATTTAACTATTTATTTCACTACATATGTCAATTATATGATGTTTTTTGTATCAATATATGATTTACACTACTATCTGACACTCTCTAGGGTGTATTTGTAGTATATTTATCTGTATTTAGACTGTATTTGGATGTATTTGTGTGTTTCGTGTGACCCCAATGAATGAGTCTGAAGATGAAAATGGTATCACAACATCTGATAAAATAGAAAAGGGAAAGCTGCTACATGTAAATAAATTATTCCTAGGCATGTTCGCAGATGAGGCAACTATAGCAATATGCCGAACATGTAATTGATATACATCGATACACCGGCCCTTAGACAATATTGTTATCAGCTAAAAATTACATGTTTAAAAAAGCAAGACAAACTGAAACCAGGTAACTGATTGGAAGGATCAGACGGATTAATTCAACTGTTTTTTAAAGAAACGGCGTAACATCTGAAAAATGGAGAACAAGATATCCAAATGAGACATTATGAACAAATGTCAAGAATTAATTGCCGATAAACACATGATGCGTGCGCAGTACTGCTGTCTGTTTCATGAAACGTGACCAAATTTTACGGCTATATAAACAATGCAAAAACAATATTTTTTTCGATAATATTAAATTTTATCAAAATTGGAGAATGAGTCTTTTTGGGATACTTGTATATTTTACTAACATGCCCCACAAATATGCCACAAATACATCCTCAAACGTAGACTACCAGTGTGTACATCGGCGTACCTCATCAAACGTTATATAATCTATCAGGATGTATCAGTCTAAACCCTGATCCATGTCCCCTACCGCTCCTTCGTGTGAAAATGACAACATGGACAAAACCCCCTTCATGATTTTGACAGGGTGGACATATAACCGCATGTACATATACACTATGTAGCATACATGTATACATCTCCAAAGGAGCGGGAGGAGAGATGGGTCAGGTTCTATAGTGACAATTTCTGATAGGATATATCAGCGATATGTAACTAACGTCTGATGAGGTAAGCTAATGCACACACTGTTAGTCTGCGTTTGAGGGTGTATTTGTAGAATATGTGTGGGGCAATGTAGCATAATATTCAAGTATCCCAAAAAGGGTGGAAAATAGTATAAATCAGGGTCTATACTGATACGTGAACTATGTTATACAAAGTCTGATAACATTATGAGTTGCACACACTGAACTGTTTGGGGTGTATTTGTGGCATTTGTTGTATGTTCTAAACTATTTGTGTACGCATTTCCCATATGCATTGGTGATTTTTACAGGATCTGACAACGGCACAATTTGCATTAATCGAAAATATGGCCAATTTAACTATTTATTTCACTACATATGTCAATTATATGATGTTTTTGTTTCATCATATGATTTACACTACTATCTGACACTCTCTAGGGTGTATTTGTAGTATATTTATCTGTATTTAGACTGTATTTGGATGTATTTGTGTGTTTCGTGTGACCCCAATGAATGAGTCTGAAGATGAAAATGGTATCACAACATCTGATAAAATAGAAAAGGGAAAGCTGCTACATGTAAATAAATTATTCCTAGGCATGTTCGCAGATGAGGCAACTATAGCAATATGCCGAACATGTAATTGATATACATCGATACACCGGCCCTTAGACAATATTGTTATCAGCTAAAAATTACATGTTTAAAAAAGCAAGACAAACTGAAACCAGGTAACTGATTGGAAGGGTCAGACGGATTAATTCAACTGTTTTTTAAAGAAACGGCGTAACATCTGAAAAATGGAGAACAAGATATCCAAATGAGACATTATGAACAAATGTCAAGAATTAATTGCCGATAAACACATGATGCGTGCGCAGTACTGCTGTCTGTTTCATGAAACGTGACCAAATTTTACGGCTATATAAACAATGCAAAAACAATATTTTTTTCGATAATATTAAATTTTATCAAAATTGGAGAATGAGTCTTTTATTTCGTGAAATTTGGTCCAATATTTATTTTATGGCAGTCCAGGAGCCTTGAACGCGGGAGAAACATGCACTCCACAATCAGCGATGTGCTGTCACAAATGAAAAGCAATAGTACTTTACGTGAAATACAGAAAGATAAAGCAAATGCTACGAATCCCCACAACACATATTACCAAATCACTGGCAATATAGGTACTGTTCCAATTATTATTAGAATAAGTTGTTCAAAATGATGGAGACAAGCAAACATTTTGGTCATCAAAAAGCAGAAAGAAGCAGGCAGGAAAAACTACCGTCAAACATAGTTTAAACAATCGATAATATACCAAAAAACTATGGAACTAATTATAAGAGACCACATTGCAGATCACATGGAGTCCAATAAACTATTAACAATGCATGCGTATCTGCACGGTTTACGGAAGAGGCATTAATACGCAAATAAACAAAGTAAATTGTTAAATGTTTCGACTAATATAATAGAATCGATGTATTCTCTCTGGATTAAAAAAAACCTTTGATATTGTTCCACATCATATAAGTTTAACAATAGGGAAACTGAAGGAAAGGTTATAGACTTGTTGTAAATGTGTCTAATGCGCAGTGGAATATATAGATGATATAGTGTTATGGATTAAGATATCGATTAGATCACAGTGCAGTTAAAAGGGATATAGACAGTATACTTCCGGTAATTTGCAGCAGTTACGCGGTCCGTTATAACGTATTGATCTGCAAGATCTAAGATAAACTGCAGCCTTATGTCTCAACATTCATATTCGGTTAGAACGGATTCCGTCATTTTTGTGCGCCAGAAAGGACACCGCTGTTTTTATTTCCAGGTTTTTTTAAGCATCGGACATCTCTGTTTACTATCATTCTACAGTTCCATGTCAAACTGTGGGAACAAAACAATGACTGGTCTGGAAATTTGTATTTCTTTTTTTGTTGGGAAATTTCAGCCGATATAAGGACGATAAAAAGTTCATTAGCGGATTTTCGGTAATTGGAGGCTGTTTTTATTATGACGCTCTAATTTAACACATCGATAGTTAATGAAGACATATTTATTGTCATAACGTTGAGTCATGACTGACATTTTTGATAAATGTTTTATTGTGACGTAACGCTGCGCGTTCGACGTAATTCACGAGATATGACGAAAAATGGCGTAGCATGATTATAGGTGTCTGGATGGTAAGTACTATTCACCGGGTGGGTGGAGAGATGTCGAGAGAGCAACGTTTGAAGTGTAGATGATTCCAGGTGTATTGTAAAACAAAAGGTTAATGGTCTCATCGTGCTTATAAGATATATAGAGATATGTATGCAAATTACCCGATTTAATATTCGTGGGCTAATGTGTTCGCCGAATGTCAACATAAACTTAACCCCCTTCACAAAACAGGAGTTTCCCTAAAACGCAGGCGCTATTGCAGACACTAAACATACAGCGTATAGCGAATATTGGGGAAACGCAGCCAAAAGGCTTATATAGTGATTTTGGATAATGCAGACACAAGGGTTATATATCAGTAAATGATAATTGAAAGTCGAACATGCAGGCACTGTGGAATATCAGATTCGCCCACGGATGAAAAAAGGACATTACGACATGTGGTGATTGTTATTATACCCACTTTTGTTGTAAAAAAAAACGGGTATATTGTTTTCGTCACGGGTGTCCGTCCGTACGTCCGTCACGTTTCTTGTAACTCGAAAAACTTTTTCACCTTCATACCTACGCGCCTGATATTTGGTATGTAGCTTCGTTATCATGTGCAGATGCGCAAAGTGAATTCGGATTTTTGATCCGACCCTCCATCATGGATTATCTCCCCCTTTCGGACTCAGAATTTCCCATTTTTTCCTCGTAACTCGAAAAACTTTTTCACCTTCATACCTACGCGCCTGATATTTGGTATGTAGCTTCGTTATCATGTGCAGATGCGCAAAGTGAATTCGGATTTTTCATCCGACCCTCCATCATGGATTATCTCCCCCTTTCGGACTCAGAATTTCCATTTTTTAATTTCCTTGTAACTCGAAAAACTTTTTCACCTTCATACCTACGCGCTATATTTGCTATGTAGCTTCGTTATCATGTGCAGATGCGCAAAGTGAATTCGGATTTTTCATCCGACCCTCCATCATGGATTATCTCCCCCTTTCGGGCTCAGAATTTCCCATTTTTTCCTTGTAACTCGAAAAACTTTTTCACCTTCATACCTATGCGCCTGATATTTAGTATGTACCTTCGTTATGTGCAGATGCGCAAAGTGAATTCCCATTTTTGATCCGACCCTCCATCATCGATTACCTCCCCCTTTCCGACTCAGAATTTCCCATTTTTTCCTTATAACTCGAAAAACTTTTTCACCTTCATACCTACGCGCCTCATATTTGCTATGTAGCTTCGTTATCATGTGCACATGCGCAAAGTGAATTCGGATTTTTTATCCGACCCTCCATCATGGATTACTTCCCCCTTTCGGACTTAGCATTTGGGGAAAGTGGGTATATTGCGATGGCGCGCCATCGACTTTTTCTAGTTTTATAAAATAAAAAAGTATAGTTGCAACACAACAGCGGCGAAGAGCCTATTTAGCACTTACATATCAGACAACAACCATCCGCATCCAGCAATAGCAAACAGCAGTGGAAAATAAAATGAAAGTATAGATAGTGTGGATGAGATAATAGGCATAGGCATAGGTATAGATGTGAAGAGGAGATGCCTTCTATCCTTCAAGTATGGACTCACTCCTGACAAACAAATCACCTAAATCTCCACACCGACAGCCAATGCCGGACACCCCCGACTCACCGGGTTCTGGATTTGGACTGTCTGACATATCTAACAATAGTTCAAGCGATAACATTAACCCTAAAATTATGAGCGACGTTCAGAATTGTCAGACGATCACTGCTAAAAACAAAATGAAACACAAAGTAAGGTCACAACATCCACACCCAATGTTAGCCCAGCGGCAAGTCCAGTAAACGTACAGTACATAAAATAACACTTAATAGACAAAAGTTAGCCCCTAACACTGTGAATCTCCCAAAGACCAATAAAGCGTCTAAAGGTAGAGACAAAGCGATAAAAATCAAACAGGCAAACGTATGGACCAATAATAAAGATAGGCAAAGACTCGCAGCAGAAACAAAACACAAACAATATACCAAAAGTAACTATTATAAGACAAGACAAACTATCACCAAATAGGAGACAAGTGCAACTAGATGAGCCAGCAATGGAATCAAATATGACACCGTTAAGTGAAATAATAGCGATTAAGCGTTATGGACTAAGACTCCATGATATACAATAAATCATAAACATATTTAATAAAAAAAATAGTATGGGTATAGAAAACGACATTATGTCACCCGATGTATTATGCCTAAACCTACAACATTACCAGGGTATAATCTGAAATCGCACTCAACGAACTCAACAAAAGGAAGCGGTGTAGGCATATTCGTGAAAAATGGTATATCAAGCATAGAATTTAAAACAAGTCATCTTAAAGAAAACAATAATATCCTATATTCTGGAGTTAAGATATTAAGCAGGAAAGGCAACATTGACATTCTGAACATCTACATAAGTCCGAGTATTAATAAAACCGAAAAGCTACAAAACTTATACAAGGTACTACAACAAGTTAGTAACAATACACTGATATTGGGATCTTTAACGGACATAATCCACTTTGGGACATGCATTATTTTAATAAAGTAAACAAAACAGGCGATGAAATTATAACATTCCTAGATAATACTAATTACGTTATACTAAATCATGGCTCAGAAACATACGACTCATCCCATGTACCAAGGGCTAAACGTATAGGATCTGAACCAGACATCACATTAGCTACACCAGCTCTAGCTTCCACAACTCAACACTAGGCCATCCACAACTCAACACTAGGCAGCGATCATTATCCGATCATTACTAAAGTTTCTACCCATTACCACAAGAGAACTCCCGCAACAATTCCCAATTGTAAGCTAGGTCGTGCAACTGGGAGCTTATCCAACAATTTGTGAGCACAGTCTACAGAATAAGTAAAGAAAGCATACCACAGACAAGTGGTAAAGCACATAATCGCCCAACCAATCCCTGGTGAACACCCGCTTGCACAGAAGCCATTAAAACAGGGAAAATTGTCTGCGAAGATGGAAACAAGCCTATACATATCATGTACAACTAAAACAAAGAAGGCAAGAGGAATACTTGGAAGTCAAGAGCCTGGCGTCTGAAACCAATAAAACAGCAAAAAAGAAAGGTTGTGCGAATTTCATATCAGCTATTACGAAAGATAAAACAAGTAAAGAAGTCTGGAATTTAGTTAATTGAGTAAGAGGCAAACCAACACAACAAATGCCCCCATCACCACATGATAATAAATTACTTTGCGATGAAAAACAATAAGCAGAAGTGCTCACAGATCATTACAATACTATGTCTAGTAACAGTAATTTAGCATGATAATTCAGAATAGAAAAATAGAAAAGAGACCCGCAAATAAGATAGACAAACATACTCTGACACCCGACCTGAATACTGACTGCCTCAATAGGTTATTTATAATGTCGGAACTTAAAGCTGCCCTTAAAACCAAAAAAGTAATGCACCAGGAGCAGATAAAATACATTATAATTTTCTTAAACAATTTCCACATGAATCAATGGAACAACTGCTCCTGCTAATACATATATCCTGGGGAGAAGGCTCCCTGTCGGACGCTTGGAAAAAGGCTACCATTATTCCAATAATCAGACCAAACAAGGATGCAACTCTACCAGCCTCATACAGACCCATTTCACTAACATCAGTAATATGTAAATTAATGGAAACTATGGTGGCCATCAGGCTAAAACATCATTTTGAATGTAATCGGAAAATTGGCCCAACCCAGTCAGGATTTAGAAATCATAGATCCACGATGGATCAACTAGCTCGATTAGAAACAATTATTAAAACAGCTCAAATGGAAAAGAAACTACTCGTAGCTGTATTCCTAGACTTAAAAAAGCCTTTGACCTAATGTGGACAAAGGGAGCAATAGAACAACTAATCGGGAAGGGCATAAACAACAGAATGTTACTATGGTTAGACAACTTTCTGACGGGCAGAAAAATCGAGTAAGACTAGGCACAGAGCATTTCAGAATTTCAAGGTACTGAAAATGGCAGCCCCCAGGGTAGTGTCGTAAGCCAAACACTATGTAATGTCACGATAGATACATTATATACAGAATTAAACAGTATGAGTACAAGCACTAAACCAGGCCTATCACAATTTGCTGGAAAGAGTAGCCCTGTGTGTAATACAGACATCACTAAATAAAATAACAATTTGGCAAAACAAATGGGGCTTAAAAATATCCCCGCTTAAAACTGAGGCAGTCATATTTCATGGCGGTGGATTACTCTGCTATAAATATGAGGAACAGCTGTATGCATACATAAGAGAACAAACATATACAATTGAAGATTGTATGGTAAACAATCAAGCAATACCATACACAAAATGTGTACAATTCCTGGGTATGTATTTGTACGATCGACTTACCTGGGGAACACATATAAATAACATAGACCAACGCTGTAGAAACGATCACAACTGAATGAAACTAGTATCAGGTACGTCATATGGAGCGGATAAACTATCCCTTCTATTGTTGTACAAAGCTCTTATATAATCAAAAATGGAATATGGCAGCATGCTGAGTTATAAAGACGCTGCAGCAGAACACTTAGATAAACTAGAACTAATCAAAAGAGCGGCCCTCAAAGTTGCAACAGGTGCATATAAATCAACTAGAGCCGCTGCAGTCGAGGTAGAAACCGTAGTAGAACCACTAGATCTTAGGCGTGAAGGGAATCTAATCAAATAGTGGGCACGCACCCAGCTACATGGTGTAAATATGCCAATTAGCGAACAAATACGGCACAGGCGGGTATACAAATATAACAGACTAAGACTAAAAAGAAGCAACAATAAAATAAAATAATCAAAAGTATAAAACAAAAGATAGGGTAGGAAATTACAAACACGATACGCTATGAATTCCCAAATACTAACTCAAGAAGATGGATGGAACGATTGTGAAATGCAGCCGTATCAGATCCATATACCTTACTATCCTTTCGAAATAACTGCTCAATCAGATCTAACAGAAATAATAAAATATAAAACAATGGATCCAATAGCCTACAAATTTACACGGACGGTAGCAAAAATGTCGAACAAGGTATCACATCCGCAGCTTTCGTGATACCACATTTAAATTATGTAGACCAATACAAGCTGGCTTCCACACTAACATTATTCACATCAGAATTAATAGCAATCGAGAAGGCCGTCATTTATAACCTAACATTAGATAATTATAAGGATACAGTCATCTTAACTGATTCACTAAGCTCCGTCCAAGCAATCAACGCGGGTACTTATAAAAACAAGACCTGACAAAATACATAACATCAAAACATTAATAAGCAATACAATAGCTAAAGGCAAGCTGATAATCATAGATTGTGTCCCTTCCCATATTGGAATACCCGGTAACGAAGACGCTGATAGAGCTGCAGACACAGCGCATTTAATAGGAAACAATGAAGCAACATTACCCATACATCATGAGATATATTCTCTCATCAAGCAAAAATGTAGGTCAAAGTGGCAAACAATGTTGAATAATGAACACTTAGGCAAAAATGGTGGACATATTTTACAAGTAATGTGCCCCACCATCCCTACAAAATGTAAATTGTATAGTAAAGATAGGAGAGCAGACATATTTTTATCCAGACTAAGGCTAGGCAGAAATGGCATAAAATCTAAAATATACCACCATGATAAAAGTAGTGAAGATAAAATTAATTGTTCGTACTGTGACGCGGACGAAATTGAAGATCCTTGGCAATATTTCTTCAATTGCCCCGCCCATAAAACAGCGCGAGAAGACCTAAAAGCATCTTGCCTTAAGCACAACATTACACCTTCACATTATCATATTGTATTCCCCCCTAAGGAATGTGAAACTGAAATGCACCTAGCTTTATTAGAGTACATAAACGAAACAGGATACTGGGGTAAATGTAAATACCGCTGCTCCAAAGACAACAAGATACAGTAGTTATAGATTCAAATTGATAACCTAAATACCAAGATATATAGGTAATAACTGAGGTTGGGAGAGGGTATACAGTCAACGAAGTGGTCCAACGAAGTGACAGAGGTTACATTGGACCATGTAGGCTTCGTCCAGATATAATTAAGTAATATCACCATAGGTTGTATATATGTTATATCGTAAATATATGTATGCGTGTGAGCCATCGACTTACGACCTTGCAGCATTTGCAATTGAGTAATATATAATTCCTCGTGTACACATACAGAGTATGCTTAGATTATAATCGTTGTGCTGTCACGGTGATTACATGGTGAACAGCGTATGCCCTGATTGCCAGGTAGTAAGTCCATGCTCTGGGATCACCCATTGAGGTAGATGTATTTATTTGACATGTTGGGGGAGCAGTACCCCACACTGACTGACCATACCACCAATTACTAACACCATAATAAGATAAATATCAAATCATATCAAACATAATATAATCATTATAAAGTATATGCGGGGTGTGGCGAAAGACTGGCAATAAATAACTTCAGCGGGGAATGTCCAAATTACCCGAGTTCCAATATATTTGGCGACTTCTTCTCCCGAGGCAGGCCCAGAGTGCGAACCCTAACGAACATATTGCCAACCCGTAGTCAGATCCAGGCATATACAACATTGTATATACACAATTAAGCATATAATCAGCTAACAATTATTAACGTCCGGCCTCCAATGATGAACACTCATGATGTTAACAGCATTGCGCATTACAGTCTGCTTGTGATCAGGTCTAAAGTAGAGCAGAAATCTATAGCGTTATGAAATGTCCGGGCGGGTGTGCTTGCCTGGTACAAACCAAATGGATCTTTCAGGTAGGTAATTCGCCCAATCGGGGACCCCCGCTGGGAAAAGAACGATACGGTCTGCTCACAATCGGACACATAGCTATCTATTAAATTATAAAGTAGTGACTGCTTACATGCGGGGGCCTGTATTATAGCGGGTTGAGATAACCATACGTGCAAATTTGCACAAATCATTTACCATATTTTTATTCGCATATTCATAACTCTAGTTTTAATAATAAATACCAATAACATTGGCCAACCATTGGCAATATTGACAGGGCAACACGACTCGTAGACGAAAACGACATGACCAGTGACAGCTGACAATTGACCCCCGAAACTGACTGGGTGGTGGTGGTGGGGGAAGACCCATTTTTGTCACTAACCATTCATGTCAATTTCCCGTCATTTTACAGAAAAATGGAACGCCGTGATGCCGATGGGAACTTGGGGTGGTACGTATATGTATATGTACACACACACACACACACACACACACACACACACGCGCACACACGCGCGCGCGCACAGACACACACACACACACACACACACACGCGCGCGCACACACACACACACACACACACACGTATATATATATATATGTGTGTGTGTTTGCATATATGTGTGTACGCGTGTATATGTATGTATGTACGTGTGTGTATGTGTGTGTATATAATGTATGTGTGTTGTATTTTTGTGTGTATGTTTATGTATATCTATATGTGTATACAAATGTACGTGTATGTGTGTATATAAAAATGTATAAATATATGTATGTGTGTGTATGTGTATATATGTGTCTGTACATATGTGCGTGTGCGTGTGCGTGTGCGTGTGCGTGCGTGCGCGTGCGCGTGCGCGTGCGCGTGCGCGTGCGCGTGCGCGTGCGCGTGCGACTGATTGAATGGGGTTGGGCTAAGTGATGGGGTGTGTGGTTGGCGGGTGTATGGATGGGGTGATGTGATCCACTAATTCAAAGAAATTGGGCTAAATTATTGAGTGACGTCAGTGGGGTGAGGTAGTCAGCTGGTTGAGTGAAGTTGTAGCGGGCTCCACGGATGCTGCTTGTCTAGCTAACTGGCAACAAAATCGCCTCCTTTTGAGGCTTTTTTTAGCTTTACTACAGGGACTCCGGAGCTACCGGGGGAACTGGAGGTTTCCTCCACCAGGAGTAATTGCTTTTTATGTCGAAATTTACCATCTGCATTACTCCAATATAGACACAAATCAAACGATTGAGTGTTTATTAGTCTATTTTCATCCAAAATATGACGGTGTGGTAGGTGACTCAAAACTAAACTAAAATTAAATACATACTAGTAAATAACAAAAACAAATATATATATATAAAACCCAATTAGAAACACAAAATCAGCAATCACTGTTATTATGATAGGTTAATATAGCATGCTTATGCAGGGGTATGACTAAAATAAGAAAAGGGCCATTTTCTAAGAAAAGGACAGAAAAGGACTTCGTGCCTAAGAAAAGGGCCTATAAAAGCCACATTAACGGTTCAAATGAGTGTAAAAACAATGTTTATATATGTATAACGATATTTTATTGAGGTACCCATAAAATAAAACCCATATCATGAAGAATAAAGATGTTGTGCCATTTGAAGTAATCTCGACTCAAAACGTGTATTGAACTATATACAATGGCGGACAGAAAAGGACCTCGTGTCTAAGAAAAGGGCCTATGAAAACCACACTAACGGTTCAAATGAGTGTAAAACAATGTGTATATATGTATGACGATATTTTATTGAGGTACCCATAAAATAAAACCCATATCATGAAGAATAAAGATGTTGTGCCATTTGAAGTAATCTCGACTCAAAACGTGTATTGAACTATATAAAATGGCGGACAGAAAAGGACTTCGTGTCTAAGAAAAGGGCCTATAAAAACCACATTAAAGGTTCAAATGAGTGTAAAACAATGTTTATATATGTATAACGATATTTTATTGAGGTACCCATAAAATAAAACCCATATCTTGTAGAATAAAGATGTTGTGCCATTTGAAGTAATCTCGACTCGAAACGTGTATTGAACTATATAAAATGGCGGACAGAAAAGGACTTCGTGTCCAAGAGAAGGGCCTATAAAAACCACAGTAACGGTTCAAATGAGTGTAAAACAATGTTTATATATGTATAACGATATTTTATTGAAGTACCCATAAAATAAAACCAATATCTTGTAGAATAAAGAGGTTGTGCCATTTGAAGTAATCTCGACTTTATATCTCAGATGATAATGTATGTTCATGATCGCATAGCACATAACTATGACTCAGCATGATCAAATATTACATGATTTGAGTGAAACCTCTCTAAGCCGGACACATTGGGGACCTCCCAAGGTTTCCGGTCTAAAGAGGTTTCACTGTAGAATTATATGTGGGCAATTTAATAATATGTGGCGGTGACTGGAAAAAATGTAGTTCCAGATCACTGTATAAAGATGAAATTATATTAAGTATTGCAAGTTGCAATTGTGTCAAATGAGACAAAGTCTATGCTGAAATTACAAATCAGTAGAATATGTTTGCCGTACTGCAAATTTAAGAGAAACACAATTTTATAATTTTTATCAAAATAGCTATCAACTGATAGACACTTTATACCAACAATAGTTATGTGTTTTATTGTATGGGTACATATATATAATAACATTATACATACATAAACATCGTTTTACAATAATTTGAAGCTTTAATGTTGTTTTTATAGGCCCTTTTCTTAGGCACGAAGTCCTTCTCTGTCCGCCATTTTAAATATTTCACTACACGATTTGAGTAGAGGTTGCTTCAAATGACACAACATCTTTATTCTTCATTATATACACATATATAAACATTGTTTTACACTCATTTGAACCGTTAGTGTGGTTTTTATAGGCCCTTTTCTTAGACACGATGTTCTTTTCTGTCCGCCATTTTGTATAGTTCAATACACGTTTTGAGTCGAGATTACTTCAAATGGCACAACATATATCTTTATTCTTCATGATATGGGTTTTATTTTATGTGTACCTCAATAAAATATCGTCATACATATATAAACATTGTTTTACACTCATTTAAACCGTTAATGTGGTTTTTATAGGCCATTTTCTTAGGCAGGAAGTCCTTTTCTGTCCTTTTCTTAGAAAAGGGCCCTTTTCTTATTTTAGTCATACCGCTTATGCAGCACACTTTAGATAGGGTGAGGGTGGCACGTCAAATACCATACCGGCAGAAATCACTTTCTTCTTCTCTTCTCTTCTCTTCTCGATGGTGAATATGTAGGATTAGGACTGTAGCTATAAGTTAATTACGTAGAGCACACTCGCTAGACATTAGTGACTCAGCTAGTGCATTCGCCACTTAATTTCATTTGACCTGTCCGTGGTAGGCCATTCAAAATGTACAATACACGTAAACTAGTCTGGGTTTCCCTCAATCATCTCTAATCGATACCCAACCATAATATCACACACCGATAAGCTGATGGGTGCTATAGGAGGCCTCAAATTATTGATTACCATACCTGTATAGATTCTCATATATTTGGCGCACATTTTTGGAGCCTGAATAAATGCAACATTTATCAAAATTCGGAAATATAAACCAGACCGACGACCATCTGCCTGCTTCTTTACTGGGCTATATATCCCAGGTATGGATGGTTCGAGCCAATTACCACCCTTAAATATAAGCCGAATCGAGTCGAAAAATGGTTTTCCAATACTACTATATGTATATTCATTTTGTCTGCAATCGCTATATGTTGTATATATTGTGTCGGCAATAGCGTCTGCGTTTTAGTCTGTGCCGCGTATTTGCCACAAAACAGTCTTTACTGCTACCATTTAGCCATTTGGAGGCAGTGGAAAAAATCCAGAAAATCAACTTTCGTTTTCAAGAATGGAAAATGGTAATTATTTCACATAATATAAATTTGACAGCCGTTTTTATTTTATTAAACAGGTTCCCTACTATTGTATTAATCTTTTGGAATGTAACAATGTTGAATATTTAATAGATACTCAGTGGTTTTGGTCACAATCTCGATTCTTAAAACGAAAGTGAAATATATAATGAGTACAGTGGTAATTCCAAGGTAGAGACAGGGAGTGTCATAGTAATATTTGAATATTTCCAATGTAGATACAGTTAATGACAGAGTGACATTGTTAATAGGTAGATACGGTGAGTGACAGAGTGACATTTCCAAGGTAGAGACAGTGAGTGAAAGCACAGGAATTCGCCGTGTTTCGGCTTTAATCGGTATAACTATATACCTTTGATATACCTTACTGTATCTTACTGTATCCAACGTCGGTAGTAAGCCTTTGACTTCTTAGACGTATCTTTTATTAATTACCTTTGATGATCAGGTCGTTATAAGTTTATAACTTCTTAGACCCCTCGTATTTGTACTTATTAATACTGTTTATAGGACGTACTGCGCATGATATCTCATTATGTTGGTATAAACTTGTGATGGGTTCCAGCTCGTCTTGTTCAGCAGGGATTTGAAACTGTTGATCGTCTCCGCGTTTACAACTCGAGCAGGAAGTCGATTCCATGTATCAGTTACTCTGAATGCAAATTAATTCTCTCTAATCTTTAGTCGACACTGGCGTCTGTATATCTTGAAATTATGACCGCGAGTGATAGACTCATTCAATAAAAAAAGATTCCCAGCAGTATCATCAATATTATGCATAAATTTGTACGCTTGAAGCATATCGTATCTCGCTTATCTGTACTCTAACGTTGGAAGCCCAAGTTGGATCATGCGTTCAGTATATGTTCTGTTATAAAATCCAGGGACTATTTTGGTTGCTCAACGTTGTACTCTTTCAATCCGTCTTATGTCTTTCTTTAAGTGTGGATTCCAAACAGATGTTCCATTTTCAAGTCGTGGTCGGATTAAGGATTTGTATAATGTAAGGAATGTATCTTTTTCCAGATATTCAAAACTATTCCTAATTACACCAATAACTCTATTTGCTTTGAGTACACTATTGTCAATATGCTTGTCTAACTTCTTGTTTGGTTGAAATGTCACACCGAGATCCTTCTCGTCAGTTACGGATGAAATGTCGGATTGTCCATTATTATCACACTTGTATGAACAAGGCTTCTAACTTTGGTCGGGCACGACCTTGTATCATATCAAAATAACATGTTTAAAATTGTAATTTTCTATGCATTCTATGTATTTCTGCAGGATATCGATAATTCTCAAATGATCATATGAACTTGCCACTACAATATTGACGGTAGAGCCTTAAACACATTATTTCATTTGTTATGATACGAGGTTGTGTCCGATCTAGGAAAAGCAGCAGTAATTTGATATTATTTGCATAAATCTATCGAATAAATTCTAACTATGTTAATTTAGCAAGATAACAATAATTCTCCAATGAACATGTGCACATTCCACCAAAATATTCATGTTAGCGTTAATACAATCGCGGAATATGTTATGAGACGAGGTCTTGTCCGACCAAAGTTAGAAGCCTTGTTCATATACTGATGAAAGCTGAAACACGCCAATATTTCCAAGGTAGAGCCGGTGAGTCACAGAGCCTCAGAGGGAGGGAGAGTGAGTGACAGAGTGACATTTCCAGAGACAGTGACATTCCAAGGTAGAGACAGGGTGACATTTCCAAGGTAGAGACGGTGAGTGACAGAGTAACAAGGTAGAGACGTAACAGTGACATTCCAAGGTAGAGACAGTGAGTGACAGAGTGACATTTCCAAGGTAGAGACAGTGAGTGACAGAGTGACATTTCCAAGGTGGAGACGATGAGTGACAGAGAGACATTTCCAAGGTAAAGAAAGTGAGGGACAGACTGACATTTCCAAGGTGGAGACAGTGAGGGACAGAGTGACATTTCCAAGGTAGAGAAAGTGAGTGACAGATTGACATTCCAAGGTAGAGACGGTGAGTGACAGTGACATTCCAAGGTAGAGATGGTGAGTGACAGAGTGACATTCCAAGGTAAGAGACAGTGAGTGACAGAGTGACATTTCCAAGGTTGAGACAGTGAAAGACAGAGTGACATTTCCAAGGTTGAGACGGTGAGTGACAGAGTGACATTTCCAAGGTAGAGACGGTGACAGAGTGACATTTCCAAGGTGGAGACAGTAAGTGACAGAGTGACATTTCCAAGGTAGAGACAATAAGAGACGGAGTGACATTTCCAAGGTAGAGACAGTGAGAGACAGAGTGTCATTACCCAGGTAGAGACGGTGAGTGACAGAGAGAAATTCCAAGGTAGAGACAGTGAGTGAGAGAGTGACATATCCAAGGTAGAGACAGTGAGAGACAGAGTGACATTTCCAAGGTGGAAACAGTAAGTGACAAAGTGACATTCCAATGTAGAGACAGTGAGTGACAGAGTGACATTTCCAAGGTAGAGACAGTGAGTGACAGAGTGACATTCCAAGGTAGAGACAGTGAGTGGCAAAGTGACATTTCCAAGGTAGAGACAGTGAGAGACAGAGTGACATTTCCAAGGTAGAGACAATGAGAGACAGAGTGGCATTACCAAGGTAGAGATGGTGAGTGACAGAGTGACATTTCCAAGGTAGAGACGTTGAGTGACAGAGTGACATTTCCATGGTAGAGATGGTGAGAGACAGTGACTTTCCAAGGTAGAGACAGTGAGAGACAGAGTGACATTTCGAAGGTAGAGACGGTGAGAGACAGAGTGACATTACCAAGGTAGAGACGGCATTTCCAAGGTAGAGACGGTGAGTGACAGTAGAGACGGTGAATGACAGAGTGACATTTCCAAGGTAGAGGCGGTAAATGACAGAGTGACATTTCCAATGTTGAGACGGTGAGTGACAGAGTGACATTTGCAAGGTAGAGACGGTGAGTGACAGAGTGACAATTCCAAGGTAGAGAAAGTGAGTGACTGAGTGACATTTCCAAGGTAGAGGCGGTGAATGACAGAGTGAAATTTCCAAGGTAGAGGCAGTGGATGATGGAGTGACATTACCAAGGTAGAGATGGTGAGTGACAGAGTGACATTTCCAAGGTAGAGACGGTGAGTGACAGAGTAAGATTTCCAAGGTAGAGACAGTGAGTGACAGAGTGACATTTCCAAGGTTGAGACGGTGAGTGACATTTCCAAAGTAGAGACGGTGAGTGACAGAGTGACATTTCCAAGATAGAGTCGGTGAGTGACATAATGACATTTCCAAGGTAGAGACAGTGAGTGACAGAGTGACATTTCCAAGGTAGAGACAGTGAGAGACATAGTGACATTTCCAAGGTGGAGACGGTGAGAGACAGAGTGACATTTCCAAGGTAGTGAAGGTGAGTGACAGAGTGACATATCCAAGGTAGAGAGTGTGAGTGATAGAGTGACATTTTCAATGTAGAGACGGTGAGTGACATAATGACATTTCCAAGGTAGAGACAGTGACAGACAGAGTGACATTTCCAAGGTAGAGACAGTGAGTTACAGAATGACATTTCCAAGGTAGAGACGGTGAGTGACATAATGACATTTCCAAGGTAGAGACAGTGAGTGACAGCGTGACATTTCCAAAGGTAGAGACGGTGAGTGACAGAGTGACATATCCAAGGTAGAGAGTTTGAGTGATAGAGTGACATTTTCAATGTAGAGACGGTGAGTGACATAATGACTTTTCCAAGGTAGAGACAGTGACAGACAGAGTGACATTTCCAAGGTATGGACAGTGAGTTACAGAATGACATTTCCAAGGTAGAGACGATGAGTGACAGGGACATTTCCAAGGTAGAGACAGTGAGTTACAGAATGACATTTCCAAGGTAGAGACGGTGAGTGACATAATGACATTTCCAAGGTAGAGACAGTGAGTGACAGAGTGACATTTCCAAAGGTAGAGACGGTGAGTGACAGAGTGACAGAGTGACATATCCAAGGTAGAGAGTTTGAGTGATAGAGTGACATTTTCAATGTAGAGACGGTGAGTGACATAATGACATTTCCAAGGTAGGGACAGTGACAGACAGAGTGACATTTCCAAGGTAGAGACAGTGAGTTACAGAATGAAATTTCCAAGGTAGAGACGGTGAGTGACAGAATGACATTTCCAAGGTAGAGACGGTGAGTGACAGAGTGACATTTTCAAGGTAGAGACGGTGAGTGACAGACTAACATTTCCAATGTAGAGACGATGAGGGACAGAGTGACATTTCCAAGGTAGATACGGTGAGTGACAGTGACATTTCTAAGGTAGAGACGGTGAGTGACAGAGTGACAGTTCCAAGGTAGAGACGATGAGTGACAGAGGGACATTTCCAAGGTAGAGACGGTGAGTGACAGAATGACATTTCCAAGGTAGCGACGGTGAGTGACAGTGACATTTCCAATGTAGAGACGGTGAGTGACAGAGTGACATTTCCAAGGTAGAGACTGTGAGTGAGAGAGTGACATTTCCAATGTAGAGACGATGAGTGACAGAATGACATTTCCAAGGTAGAGACGGTGAGTGACAGTGACATTTCCAATGTAGAGACGATGAGTGACAGAGTGACATTTCCAAGGTAGAGACGGTGAGTGAGAGAGTGACATTTCCAATGTAGAGACGGTGAGTGACAGGGTGACATTTCCAAGGTAGATATGGTGAGTGACAGAATGACATTTCCAAGGTAGAGACGGTGAATGATAGTGACATTTCTCAGGGAGAGACGGTGAGTGATAGAGTGACATTTCTAAGCTAGAGACAGTGAGTGACAGAGTGACAGTTCTAAGGTATAGACGCTGAGTGACAGAGTGACATTTCCAAGGTGGAGACGGTGAGTGACAGAGTGACATTTCCAAGGTAGAGACGGTGAGTGACAGACTGACATTTCCAATGTAGAGACGGTGAGGGACAGAGTGACATTTCCAAGGTAGATACAGTGAGGGACAGAGTGACATTTCCAAGGTAGAGACAGTGAGTGACAGAGTGACATTTCCAATGTAGAGACGGTGCATGACAGAGTGACATTTCCAATGTAGAGACGGTGAGTGACAGAGTGACATTTCCCATGTAGAGACGGTGAGTGACAGACTGACATTTCCAAGGTAGAGACGGCGAGTGACAGACTGACATTTCTAAGGTAGAGACGGTGAGTGACAGAATGACATTTCCAAGGTAGAGACGGTGAGTGACAGAGTGACATTTCCAATGTAGAGACGGTGAGTGACAGAGTTACATTTCTAAGGTAGAGATGGTGAGTGACAGACTGACATTTCCAAGTTAGAGACGGCGAGTGACAGACTGACATTTCCAATGTAGAGCCTGTGAGTGACAGAGTGACATTTCCCAGGTAGAGAGACATTTTCAAAGTAGTTGATTAATTTGAATATAAATAAATTAGTAACTAGCAATTGCTAAAAAAGAAGTATTACCAACACTAATAATTTTCAATATTATACCTAATCTCAGGTTATCAAATTATAAAATTTTGATCTGAAATCTACACGTTCTACGCCAACCATGTGTAATTTTCAATACTGGAGGTATAATTTTATTGTCGAGCCCGCTAGCGGAAAGTTAGACATAGTGATCACTATGACGTGCGTCCGTGCATCAGTATGTGCGTCCTTCCAAAATCTGTGTTAATTTGTTTTAAATACCTTATATCTCTGCAGCCCTAAGTCACATTGACTTGAAACTTCATATGCATATTAATCATCATCCATATATTCATGCAGTGTTATCAAATGTCACTATTATGAAATCATGGTTAACTATTTACTTCCCCATTATGCGGCCCCTGTGCCCAAGGTCAAGGTCAAATGACTTAGAAGTTTACGTTAAAGTTTCTGTCAAAATTTGCGTTAAAGTTTTCACATACCTACTATCTCTGTAACCGTACGTCGGATTTGCTTGAAACTTTGTATGTTTATTGGTCATCATCCATATATTCATTCTGTGTTCCACTCATGCGGCCCCTGTTCCCCAATGTCAAGGTCAAATAACTTAGAAGTTTGCGCTAAAGTTTCTGTCAAAATTTGTGTTAAAGTTTTCACATACCTACTATCTCTGTAACCGTAAGTCAGATTTGCTTGAAACTTTGTATTCTTATTTGGTATCATCCATATATTCATTCTGTGTCCCACTCATGCAGCCCCTGTGCCCCAAGGTCAAGGCCAAATGAGTTAGAAGTTTGCTTTATTATAAAATCTGGGTTTAAACTTTTTACATACCTTATATCTCTAATTTACTTCCAACTTCCAATGTTTTCTTTTCATCATCCATATTTTCATTCCGTAGCCTGCTCATGTGGTCCACATGCCCAAGGTCAAATGACTTTGAAATTTGTGTTAATGTTTTTACATACCTTATATCTCCACAACACTTACGGTACTCTGATTTACTTTCAACATCCAATACTTCTTATTCATCATCCATATTTTCATTCTATAGCCTGCACATGTGGTCCACATGCCCAAGGTCAAGGTCAAATGACTTTGAAATTTGTGTTAACGTTTTTACATACCTTATATCTTCACAACACTTACTCCGATTTACTTCAAACTTCAAATAATTATTTGTTATCATCCATATTTTCATTCTATAGCCCACCCATGCGGCCCACATGCCCAAGATCAATGTCAAATTACTTTGCGTTAAAGCTTTTACATACCTTATATCTCCACAACCCTTAATTCAAACTTCAAATAAATACACTATGAGACCATCAAATGCCTCGGCGGGCTCGACATGCGGGCCACGGCCATCTGGTAATAATAACCCATTACCTTCGGAATACACCTTTACAGGTATGACATATTTAAATATTTTATTTTTTAGCTCGACTATTCGAAGAATAGTTAGAGCTTATGTAGTCACCCCGGCGTCGGCGTCACCGTCACGCCTTGGTTAAGGTTTTTAGTCAAGCTTGTATATGGAATACTACTGGCCCTACACCCACCATACTTGGACAACTTCATCTCCTAGTGATGTACATCAATAACCCCTGATCTATATTTGACCTTGACCTTCATTTCCTCCTGAATTACTTAGTTAATTCCCATTGGTTAAGATTTTTGTCGCGCCTCTGCGCGACTATAGTCGTCGTATTTTCCGTCGTCGTCCGGATTTTTTGTAAGGCAAATGCGTTAAAGTTATTGTTTTTTCACAATATCTCTTTAACCCCTTGCCCGACATTGATAATATTTCACATCAATGTTTGTCTAGGGATGATGCTTCATTACACACACCCCCACATCCAAATTATCAAGGTCAAGGTCATTTATTTACTTGTAATGTTCACCGGTTTTGTAACAGAAATACGTTAAAGTTATTGTTTTTTTTATTTTCACAATTATCTCTTTAACCCCCCTTGCCAGACTTTGATAATATTTCACATCAATGTTTGTCTAGGGATGATGCTTCATTACGCACACCCCCACATCCAAAGTCTGAAGGTCAAGGTCATTTATTTACTTGTAATGTTCACCGGTTTTGTAACAGAAATGCGTTAAATTATTGTTAGTTTTTTCACTAATACTCTTTAACCCCTTGCCAGACTTTGATAATATTTCACATCAATGTTTGTCTAGGAACGATGCTTCATTACGCACACCCCCACATCCAAATTTTGAAGGTCAAGGTCATTTATTTACTTGTAATGTTCACCGGATTTCTAACAGAAATGCGTTAAAAGTTATTGTTTTTTCACAATATCTCTTTAACCCCTTTCCAGACATTGATAATATTTCACATCAATGTTTGTCTACGGATGATGCTTCATTACACACACCCCCACATCCAAATTCTGAAGGTCAAGGTAATTTATTTACTTGTAATGTTCACGGTCAAATGCCTCGGTAGGCGCGACACCGCTTCCGTGTCGGAATTCTTGTTAGTCAACCTTGGTTAAGGTTTTTAGTCAAGCTTGTACATGGAATACTATTGTGCATACAGACACCATACTTGTACAACCTTTTCTCATAGGGATGTACATCAATAACCACTGATCTATATTTTACCTTGACCTACATGTAACCTTGGTTAAGGTTTGTACTCAAACTTGCTTACGGTTTATAGTCAAGCTTGATTATGGAATACTCCTGGGCCTACAGCAACCATACTTGGAAAACTTCATCTTCTAGTGATGTACATCAATAACCCCTGAGCTATATCTGACATTGACCTACATTTAACCTTAAATTACTTACTTAATTTCCCTTGGTTAAGGTTTTTAGTCAACCTTGGTTAAGGTTTTTATGCGGGCCGCGGCCACCTTCTTTGTCAAGGTATGTGTACATCGACAACCTTGTAGTCGAGCTATGCTGTTCTCCTACAGCTCTTGTTATATTAGTTATTTCTCAATGAAAGTATATGTTGTGACCACTCATTTGAATCGTGTCGATGAGACGGTTCAAATGGTGGTAACGGCATATACTTCTAAGCACAAATAAAGAAAATGTTTAGGATTTTCCACAAACAAAATGGTATATCCTCAGCATGAAATGGGTTAACGTATTCATTGTCTATAGAGATATTTTGTACATCTATGTACATCTCCTTTAAAAGAGATAAACCCATCTTTTAAAGGGAGCAATTTGCGATCAAATGATAAACTTAAGATTTGAAAGAAACTGCACATACTATTTCAATCCTATCTATGGTGTCATTCATACATGTCTCTTTGCTAAAAGTAAATCTCATCTTGATACATGTATGTGGCTGTGCCTGGAGAAATGAGGCTTATGCGTTTTGCAACCAGTGTAGATCCAGATCAGCCGGTGCATCCGCACAGTCTGATCAAGATCTGCACTGTTCACCATTCCATCAATGAAACACCCGTCTTGCTTCCAACAAGCAATATAGATCGGTATCCGACTGCAGGAGTTATATTTGATCAGGACCTACACTGGTCACAAATCCCATAAGCCCCATTTCTCCAGTCTCAGCCATATATGACAATTCTATTCCAAACTTGGCACATGCTGCTCAAATTGCACCACAGAAATACACACACAAACACAATACCTGTCTCTGCTAGAATAGGGCATGGCTTTGAATGTTGCAATTTCAATTGAACCCTTACATCGCTATCTTAATCTTAATTTTTTGTTGTCTGCTGTTTGTTTTCCATTTTTATCATCAAAAACATGCTTTGACAGCACTTTCAAATAATTTACAACATACATTGACAGCACTTTAGAATCATTTCTATGTCAAACCATGTTTTTATTTAGAAATAAGGCAAGATATAAAAACAATAGCAGACGACAATTGTTGTGTGTAGCGGTCTAAGGCTGAAATTGTAAGTACTACACGTTTTTTAATATTTGCATTTTCAGGACATATTTATGTCAGAACATATTTAGGATATGAAAAAAATGTTTATACATGACCATGATTATGGGTGGTTGGCTGGGAGCATACATGTATGAACGGTAAATTTAGCGATGGGATTCATCCTTACCGGAATCCAGATATTCCTGGTTTGGCCCTCATGTTCATTTTAGTTTTGGTTTTCTTGTTGCTTGATAGTTGAGTCCGGTTATATCCATTACCCAAGTAGTAAGATTAGTATTAATCCTACTACTTTTAGGGAGTGGGACTGAGTGACTCTGGTGTGATGAGGGCGTGGGATCGGGTCAGGTTATTCTATTTCAGGGCTGACTGTTTTTATGCCGCTGGTCTCTACCACATATATAATGTTTGGACTGTGTGTCGATTATATCCATTAATACAGTCAAACCTGTGTTAACGACCACCTGTGAATAGCGACCACCTGTCCACAACTGCCGGTTAAAACCCCCCCGTCCAATTTGTTCTTTAAAAAACTTTGGAATAACGACCACCTCCGAATAACGACCAGCGACCAGCGATTTTCGTTCCCACGCGGCATTTTTTACTGCAAACAGCGACCATTAGCGACCATTAGCGACCAAGTCATGGTTTGTCAGCAAAAAAAATAACATCGCAATCGCCGATTGTCCTTTCATCACAAAACTCGGCGACATTTTTTCAATGAAAAATATTGCATAATTCCATTAACGGTAATTCCCGATATGTATTCCGTGTTGTGTATTCCAATAGGCATAATGCAATTCTGCGCAAGTCATAAAACTCGATCATTAGCTGGCAAACTGTGTTTACACGATGCTGATTCGTCTACAGTGACAAGACTAAGACTTCACACGGCGCGTGTCAAGTGTAAATTTCACACATCGGGGCACAAGGTCATATCAAAGATCAATACACGCGGTTGCTGACATCAGTCACGTAGTCCACACTAGACTGGTACCCTGTCTGATGCTCAGCATATATAGCGTTATTCCTAGCGACCGGGAACCAGTCTAAAGTGACACGACAAACGTGTTTATATGAATTGGGTCTCGATCTCCGACAAATCCCGGCTTATTGCATTAGCGATCAGACCAGGCAGTGGATTCGCGTAGTCTGCCCGTGGTTTACATGGTTTACAATGCTCGCGAATCTCTAATTAAAAACATCAGTAATTACGTCAGCGGACATTGCCAATTCGTCATAGGCTGCTTAAATATTCGGGCTTGACCAGGATAGTATACAGTACATTGGACAGAAAGCAAATAAGCCTGGTGTTCTCTCCTGATTTGGACACCTAGCTCGTGTGGGTTACTGGACTTGACGCATTCAATGAAATATTTTTTGTTACAAAAAAACTCGCGGTTTTCACAGGCTGCGCCACATAGGCTATCGTTTTAATACAGACTATATGACCGTTATTAATTTCAACTGGTGGTGTGAAATACTAATGGTCATGCTAAATTAAACCACTTACATGTAATTACGACAAGCTATTAAATGGTGCACCAAAGCGGGCCGCGAGATATACTTATCGTGAAGATAATTACTCCCCAAGATGACAAAACAAAATAAATCGACTGTTTTAGCCATTTTCGTGCAATTTTTAATTGATGAAAATCATGCATATATATTACAATAGAATGCTAAAAACATGGCCGACATTGTTGTGAAACTGGGTAAATGTTCGACCCTTGGAACAACGACCACCTGTCAACAACGACCACTTTGGCCACTTCCCTTTGCCGGTCGTTGTTCACAGGTTCGACTGTATACCGGTAAGTATTAATCCTATTACTTTTTGGGAGTGGGACTAAGTGACTCTGGTGTGATGAGGGCGTGGAACCAGGTCAGGTTACTCTATTTTCCGGGCTGACGGTATATTTTTTTCTGTAAATATTTAGTTCTGATTTTGGGATCCCAGCCCTCACCCCATCATAACAGGTAAAATATGTGTTAACCCGGCCTAACATGACCTTAGCTGTTGACAGGTTGTTAAACCATTAAATAAATAATGACCATATACTATAATCTTTGTCAAACATTTGCCTATATCATCTTTCATAAAACAATGCTTTCCTTGCAGAGGAGATCCATTGGCTGTAGTCATTAAGTATCCTCGTTCTGAGAATCAACAATAAAGACGACAGTATGGCCGACTTCAAAAAAGACAGCGGTAACATATCTAGCCGTGACTAGAGAAATGGGGCTTTATGGGTTTTGCGACCAGTGTAGCTCCAGATCAGCCTGTGCATCCGCACAGTCTGATCAGGATCTGCACTGTCGCCATCCATCAATGAAATACCCGTCGTGCTTCTAACAAGCGATATAGATCGTTATCAGGCTGTAAGATTGTTATCTAATCAGGAGCTAAACGGGTCACAAATTCCATAATACCAATTTCTCCAGTCACAACCACATATAGAGAATGCCAGTCATGTTTCTTTTCATAATTTTTAGCCAGGTTTTTTTTGGAAAAAAATCCAGGCTATTGGATTGGCGAAAGCCGGGCGGCGGGCGGCGTCCACAATCACTGTTAAGTTTTCGTGTTTGAGTCCATTTCTTTGTTACTGCACCACCTAGGACCACCAAACTTTCACAGCTTCATAATCAAGGGGTGCCCACCACATATCACTATCCAACATGTTACCTATTTTTTAACTTGACCCATTTTTTCCGTGCAGTCGACTTAGCCATTTTCAATGTTAACTTTTTGTGTTTACAATGTTAAGTTTTCGTGTTTAAGTCTCATTTCTTTGGTACTGTACCACCTAGGACCACCAAACTTTCACAGCTTCATAACCAAGGGGTGCCCACCACATACAACTATCCAACATGTGACCCATTTTTTTTACCTTCACCTATTGTTTCTACGTAATTGACTTAGCCATTTTCAACGTTAACTTTTTAACGTACATCTGGTTAAAGGTACATGCCCATGCAGCAGGTTCCACTGTACTACTACTTTTCATTTTCTGTCATGCCTTATATGAGCCATTTGTCTACCCACTAACAAGTTATTTTCAATTACGGCGCATGTTAATTGGTGTTAAATAGCATTTTATATGCCGCGACCAGAAAGGGTATTTTCCGACCTCGTGCTATTTTTACCAATACGCGTCACGTGACACGGTCAATCACATCACATCTTTGACATGCACAGTGAAGTATCGAAGTTGAGAAGAAAGATCTCTGTTCGAGTCCAAATCTAAATCTCCACGTAACTCTTTCCATTTGGTGATCTGGTCGCCAATATTAACCACTCTCTCTCTCTCTGTACTGCCTGTCCCTCAGACATTTCGCCTTTTTTTTGGCCGACACCGTTTCATACAATTTCCGTCCTGGACGTTTCAACATGTTGATATTCTTGTTTACTACTGGCGTGCGTAGTATACTGCGCATGCGCACCGCAAGCCGTGATGTGAAAGTTGTTGTCCCCGCACATTATCAAAATAGACTGTTACCGCCGCGCGTCGCTAACAGTAAATTGATAATTAATAAATGATTATATTTGTATAGTTGGCACTCGTCATTTTTAGAACTGTACTGCCTGTCCCTCAGACATTTCGCCTTTTTTTTGGCCGGCACCGTTTCATACAATTTCCGTCCTGGACGTTTCGACATGTTGATATTCTTGTTTACTACTGGCGCGCGTAGTATACTGCGCCTGCGCACCGCAAGCCGTGATGTGAAAGTCGTCGTCCCCGCACATTATCAAAATAGACTGTTACCGCCGCGCGTCGCTAACAGTAAATTGATAATTAATAAATGATTATATTTGTATAGTTGGCACTCGTCATTTTTAGAAGTGGTGGAATAGTGACATAATTATACACTTATTTAATTCCTATAAAGAACATTTTGTGCCTACTGCGTGGGCATGTACCTTTTTGGTTAAAAGTTTTTTGTTATACTATATCTCTGCAACTGCTTCGCCCATTACCTTGAAACTTCACATGGGTGTTTATCATCATCCATATTTTCATTCTATCCCCCAACCGTGCGGCCCCTGTGCCCAATGTCAAGGTCAAATTACTTTGAATTTTTTTGTTAAAGTTTTTTGTGTACTATATCTCTGCAACTGCTTCACCCATTACCTTGATACTTCACATGTGTGTTTATCATCATTGTCGCGCCCGCTTGCGGAAAGCGCGATATCGTCAGCATTTTGGCATACGTCCGTCCGTCCGTCCGTCCGTCCGTACGTCCGTGTGTCCTGTTAAAGTTTTTTGGTTAAAGTTTGTCCATCTACTATATCTATTTTTTTAGTGTCCATGCCTCACCCCAAGGCGCGACATGCAGGCCACGGCCATCTTGTCTACAAAAAGTGGGTATAATTATGTTATCCAAGTGTCTATGCTTGGAAAAAACCTGGCCTTCGTGGCTTTGCCTCGTTTCTTGTTATAAAGTTTATTAGGCCAGGGTCGGAAAAGCAATCGGAATACTGAGGAATTCCTACTGTTTCTGAGACAAGCCAGATACTCTTGACATCAAAATAAACCAGGCTGGTTTTGTATTTATGAGTTTTACATTTATGCTAGCCAATGGTCAAATATAAAATAGATTTCATTGAAAGAATGCTACGACAGCTTAAAAGGGACATGTATATTTTTCCCATCTTATTCCCATGACATAGAATCTTGTTCCCACAAGATAGGATCTCGTTCCAATGAGATAGGCTCTTGTTCCCACAAGTATAATATCTCGTTCCCATGAGTTAGCTATCTCATTCCCACGAGATAGGATCTAGTTCGCACAACATAGCATCTCGTTCCCATGAGTTATATATCTCATTCCCACAACATAGCATCTCGTTCCCAAGAGATAGGACGTCGTTCCCGCGAGATAGGATCTCATTCCTACTAGTAAGCTATCTCGGAATGAGATGCTATGCCGAGGGAACAATATACATAACTCATGGGAATAAGATACTATGTCGTGCGAACTAGATCCTAACTCATGGGAATGAGATTCTATCTCGTGAGGCGAGATCCTATCTCATGGGAACAAGATAGAAAATAATGTACATGTCCCTTTTAAGCTGCAGTAGACTTGTTTACATTGTGTCATTACACTGATGTCATTGGGTAATGTGACGTCGTGCGACGAAGAAAACGTCAGTAAAAGCAGTTATTGATTGACATATTATGTTACCGTTCAGCAGGTGGGCCGAAAATCACTGTTTAGAGTATAAGTCATATACTGCTTGGAATATTTTCATGCTACACATGTGTCTTGATATCAATTGCGTGAACACACCTGTTGAAGGTGGGCTTTGTCCGCCCAAGGTCAAGGACACCAGTGCTGAAAATAAATTAATTATCCCCTCGCCGATAGGCAAGATTTTGATAATATTTGGCCACAATGTGTCTAGGGATGGTACTTTGTTTTGCATACGACCCTCGTACGACCGCCCAAGGTCACTGAGGATTTATGTTCACCTTGTTTGTAAGGTAAATTTGTAAGGCAAAAACTGTTAAAGTTTTTTTTTTTTTTCTTTTTAGCTCACCTTGCTCAAGTGAGCTATTCTTTTCGTCCGTCATCCGTCCACAATTTCAAACGTCTTCTTCTCACGAACCTCTGGGCCAATGCTGGTCAAACTTCACATGGATAATCTATGGGTGGGGGCATGTCATATTTGTAAAATTGGAGGTCGTTGCATAATTCAAGATGGCCGCCATGGAAAAGTAGGTCAAATTCTTTAAAAAAATCTTCTCACGAACCACCAAGCCAATATCAACTAAACTTGGCAAAAATGATCGATAGTTAATGCTGTTAAAATGGTGGCCCCGGCGTCAAAAATGGGGGGAGGGGAGGTATTAAGAAGGGGTCTAATTTCATATTTGACCGACTATGGTCATGTCATATAGCAAGACAATCACTCTGGAGTAATTTTTTTGCTGAAATCGGATGATTAGATCATCCAAGATGGCCGCCAAAAGTTCAAAAGGTGATCCTTTTATTTGAGATTTCTAACGTCTTTATCTCGTGAACCGCTGGGCGAATGTTTGTCAAATCTTCACAGGCTTGATCTATGAATGGGGGCATGTCAGATTTGAAATGGCATAAATTATTAGAAAATCTTCTTCTCGCGGGCTAAATTCAGGATCAAACGCGTTTTCCTGGCATTAAATGCCCTTAGATGACCCCTGGATAGAAAATGCGCCTCTCGTTTTCCAGTTAGATGTGTTTGCTAAAGGTTTATTTCCTATCTGATTGGCACAGTTTGATCATAGTCTCCACCATTCGCCATTCAGTCGTGAAACACACACCTTGTATTAATGCACTGAAGTCTATGAATACAGTACTTTTTACCTCACCTGAGTGAAGCTCAAGTGAGCTCTTGTTACCGCAATGTGTCCGTCGTCCGTCCGTCCGTGAAATTTTTCAAACGTCTTCTCCTCGGTAATCATTGGGCCTATTGTCACGAAACTTCATAGTCATGGTCGTTAGATAGGAGGATTACAAATTTGTTAAAATGACGTCATTACGTAATCCAAGATGGCCGCCGTATAACAGTATCACAAATTCTTTAAAAATCTTCTTCTCAAGAACCGCCAACCGGATTTCGATAAGACTTGGTAGGAATGATCGATGTACAATGCTCTTTCAAAGTTGTTAACATGGTGACCCCCGCGGGGGGGGGGGGTGGGGGGGGGGAAGATTTCCAGGGGGGAGAATTTCCTGTGACACTGGCCCGTGGGATCAAATTAGGGTCCAATTTTTTTTGGGACAGAATATGGTCATGTCCTATATCAAATCGAAGGTATCAACGAGGTGATCACTTTGGTGCATTTTTTGTCGAAATCGGATGGTTATGTCATCCAAGATGGCCGCCGAAAGGTCAAAAAGTCGTTCTTTTATTAGAGATTTCAAAATTCTTCTTCACACGAACCACTTGGCCCATGGTAGCCAAACTGAAAAGTTCTGGTCCATGGCTGAATCCTTTTCAGATTTGTTAAAATGGAGGTCATAGCTAATCCAAGATGGCCGCCATCTAAAAATAGCATAAATTCTTAAAAAATCTTCTTCTCATGAACCGCTAGCTGGATTTCGACGAAACTTGGTAGGAATGATCGATGTACAATGCTCTTTCAAAGTTGTTAAGTAGTATATAGGGAGTCAAAATGATACCACCTACGTTGGTATCATTTTGACCCTTCTACAGTATCCCCACCACCCCCGAAAAACCCAAAAATTGGTTAACGAGGAAATTGTCTCCCGACAGCAAATTTATGAATTTTTGGTGAAAATAATTTTGAAAAGAGGTAGTCAAAATGATACCTCCAACTAAAAGTTGGTGGTGGTATTGTAGTCCCAATTATATTGGAAATTGAACAGAAAAACACTATCAATATTATTAGACAAAATGGATAATAAAATACAATGGGAATTGAAAGCCTATAATGACTGTTGAAGAAGTTTACGAAGAATACGGGGGTTATAGTCCTATATATAAATTCTATAAATTGAAAACACTTGGCGATAAGGAATACATGAAATATCAGCGTAATTTATTACGCTCCGATAAAAACGTTGCATTTACAATATTATACCGGCAATTATGCGAACTATACAAGGGGCAAATACAAACATTAAGACGGATAATGCGTATCGGATATGAAACTAAGGTGTATTATATAAAATTGTTAAAACCCAACGATTCGTTTATGAATATACATTTCTACGATATCGCTTTTAAAGATATTGAAAAAATTATTATTGAACAGAAAAAACCCTACTAATTAATGTATGTTGTAATCACAACACCAAGCAGATGACAAGGTTCCAATATTACACGGGTTATGAACATTTATTTATAACCGAGGTAAACAGATGGTACACACACGGTTATTTATAGCTGAGTGTATTTCTCCTTATCGATGGTATGTAAATGGGCTATCAATCTACACAGGTGGTGTGTACACAGTTTATTTATCCCCCATATCCCCCAGCCCTTACCCCAAGGTCAAGGTCACAAACTTGGCACATTCATAAACTTAACGTTGGGTAAATGTCTTATAACTTCTGTTTCCTTTCATGGAACACCTTGTTATTTCATACATGCATTCCTCAGATGACCATGTATCATGCTGTAGCAAATCCATGACCCACCACCTAGCCCTTATCCCAAGGCCAAGGTCACAAACTTGGCACATTCATAAACTTAACGTTGGGTAAATGTCTTATAAGTTCTGTTTCCTTTCATGGAACACCTTGTTATTTCATACGTGCATTCCTCAGATGACCCTCTATCATGCTGTAGCAAATCCATGACCCACCACCCAGCCCTTACCTCAAGGTCAAGGTCACAAACTTGGCACATTCATAAACTTAACGTTGGGGTAAATGTCTTATAACTTTTGTTTCCTTTCATGGAACACCTTGTTATTTCATACATGCATTCCTCAGATGACCCTCTAGTGTTTCCCCTAGCAAGGTTTAGGAGGGCGCTGTGCCCTGCCCGGTTTACAGCCGGCAAAACCCCGCCCTGCTGCCCTAAAATCCAAATCTACCCACCCCGCTACGCCCAAATTACAAAACCTGTGACCTAGTTTTGTCTGTATAAACTTACACGTAATCGCTAACAAATCCCAGAATATGAAAGTCAATTCCCACCTCACATGGCTCGCGCCCCGCGGAGAGATAAAATGAGATGGCACCTGGGCCCAGTATAGCGTGTATGATTTATATGAAACTGAATCAATTATACTGGTTTAGAGCGGCATGTTAATTTTGTCCTGTCATAAAGCTGGTACTCTGAACACGGGTCCGGCTCAAGAGAAAACATGCGCTTGTCAAACCAACTGCTTTTGTGAGTGGATTTCACGACAAGTGTAGATTAAGATCAGATCAAATGAGATTATGCATCCTCTTAGTTTGATCCGGATTTGCGAGGTTCACCAGTTAACTATTGAGACGACAACGGAAATGTATCCATTATTCACTGTAGATATGTGAATAATGCTGAAATGCTGTTGACTGGACTGGTGGGCAAATTGGGCAATGGACGTTTAGTCCTAGTTTTCTCTGCGCAATTAGCGAATGAAAAGCGGGGGGTAACCAAGTGTGTGTTACTAGGCGCACTTGATGCTAAATTTTGTATCGGCCGAATGACCGATCATCGTGATCGACCCGTCATCCGCTGTTTTTCGTGTTGTTTTTTTTTTTAATTCTCTATATTGGGGTAATTGATATCTGAGACTTAGACATTTAATTGATCAAGATTTGTTTTGTCCAGCGTCGATTAGTGAACCTGAACTTGTTGGAGGCTATGATTACGATGGCACGTGCCTGGCATGTCCACCGACAAATAATTTTCACACATCTGTATCACGTCATACAGCGAATACCGTATTGGCATGTCCACCGACAATTTATTTTCACACATTTGTATCACGTTATGACGCGAGCACCGTCTTGTAAAAACAATACCCCGAATTAGTGGTTCACAAAGCACAATTTTCAGCCCATAATGTGTGAAACACGTCGCCTCCGCATCGAAAATGCAGACGTGTGCCGCCGATATGCACGATGATCGTTATCTGTCAGTAATTGACATTTACTGAGTAATTCCTCAAGGACGCTTTTAAATACGACTGCAAAACTAGCCATTGTCATTATCCTGTAAATCTATTACACGCTAATTATCGCAATCTACGAATAATTACCCGAATCCACGACTACTACTTCGCTGTTGAAAAATGCCGTCTTTGAAAAGAAAACTGAAGTACATGGTGATGAACGAGAGGGAGAAGATAGCCAAAACCACACACAGCATATCATCCTTCGTCACGGCGAAACCGACCAACATAATCCAGCTTCCGGGGTTAGCCGACGCTATACCGACGACGACAGGTGTAGAGAACGGGGCAACTTCCAAAACGGCAGCTACCGATGTTACGTCAACTCCGGCCAAGAACGCCAGCGGAAAACATAAGATTGGGTTTAATCTTAAGTGGACGGACACACGACCGTGGCTGTATTCGGCGACGAAGAATGACACCGACGGCGCGACAATCGACGTCATGCTGTGTACGCTCTGTGAGAAACACAAAACCACTGGCCACAATGGAACTGCTGCCTGGACCGAGACTGGCTGCAGAACTCTACGACTCGACAAGGTTACGGCACACGAGATGTCTGAACAACATCAATCTGCGCTGAAGCTGGAGGCTGAGAAACTCTGCGGCATCAAGACAACACTTAGCGAGAAACCAAATAGTCATGAAAGAAATCCATACAAATTGTTCTCTGTCTGTGTGGCTGTAGAGAGATTGGGGCGAAAAGTAAGCGCCTGAAAAGCGGACATGAAACAACAACAACAACAACAAATTTGATATATTTGTTTATTATTATGATGATTACCACTAGATCTATGTCAGTATATGCTCTGACATTTGACAAAGGTGAGTGCTAGTTGCAATAGGAACAATGCAGAAATAAACGCAATTCAAAATTTCCGCGGGAGCATGCCCCCGGACCCATCTAGCGTGCCACCCACCCAATAATTATATAACTGTTGGTTATTTCATTAAAATATAGGACAAAATGAGTCATAGTATGTGCTCAGACTTTTCCCCCCCACCCCCAATAATTATCGTCTTCGCCGCGCCTGAAGTGCCCTTTTTTCGGCTAGCACCCTGCCCCTTTTTCATCCTGGGGGAAACACTACTCTATCATGCTGTAGCAAATCCATGACCCACCACCCAGCCCTTACCCCAAGGTCAAGGTCACAAACTTGTCACATTCATAAACTTAACGTTGGGTAAATGTCTTATAACTTCTGTTTCCTTTCATGGAACACCTTGTTATTTCATACATGCATTCCTCAGATGACCCTGTATCATGCTGTAGCAAATCCATGACCCACCACCCAGCCCTTACCGCAAGGTCAAAGTCACAAACTTAGCACATTTATAATCTTAACGTTGGGGTAAATGTCTTATAACATCTGTTTCCTTTCATGGAACGCCTTGATATTTCATACATGCATTCACCTGATGATACTCTATCGTGCTATAGCAAATCCATGACCCACCGCCCACCCAATCGTTACCCCAAGGTCAAGGTCACCTCTTAGCATGTTCATAAACTTAACGTTGGGGTAAATGTTGTGTAACTTCTGTTTATTTACAGGGAACACCTTAATATTTCATACATGCATTCATCTGCTGATACTCTATCGTGCTATAGCAAATTGAACACTCACCGCCCACCCCTTTCTCCAAGGTCAAGGTCACAATCTTAGCACATTCATAAACAATGTTGTGGGGTAATGTATTATAACATCTGTTTCCTTTCATGGAACGCCTTAATATTTCAAATATGCATTCATCTGATGATACTCTATCATGCTATAGCAAATCCATGACCCACCGCCCATCCCTTACCCCAAGGTCAGGGTCACAAACTTAGTACATTCATAAACTTAACGTTGGGGTAAATGTCTGTTTCCTTTAATGGAACGCCTTGCTATTTCATACATTCCTCAGATGACCCTCTATCATGCTGTAGCAAATCCACAACCCACCACCCAACTCTTACCCAAAAGTCAAGGTCACAAACATAGCATGTTCATAAACTTAACGTTGGGGTAAAGTTGTGTAACTTCTGTTTCTTTACACTTTGAACACCTTGATATTTCATACATGCATTCATCTGATGATATTCTATCATGCTATAGCAATTCCATGACCCACCGCCCACCCCTTACCCAAGGTCAAGGTCACAAACTTGACA
>CM055272.1:44326273-44360089 GCA_029237695.1 Conchocele bisecta
ATTGACTTTGCATCTTCCATCGGTATCGACTGTCATGTTGTATCGATGACGGGACTTGATAGTGGCATTTGCAATGGAGAGCAACTCTGTTGAATGAATAACAAACTGCCACTCCATGTAGGTCTCAAAGGAAACATTGATGGTTCTCACAATTTTGCTGTACGTTGTATCACCCGACAGGCTATGTTCATATTCAATAGCCACACGTACATTATGTGACGCTGCAGAATTTCCTGGAGCAGTATCTTTAACATCTGCAAAAAAACATGAATTGTGTCCGTGACTGGAGAAATGGGGCTTATAGCATCTATGAGTAGTCTAGCTCCTTGATTGGTTTAGCCGAATAAGGTTTACCGGTAATACAGTTTGTTAGAAGCCAGACAAGTGTTTCATTGACTCAATGGTAAACATTGTACATCCTAATCAGATTGTACGTATGCACAGGCTGGTCTGGATGTACACTGGTTACAAATGGCATAGCTCGATTTTCCATACTTACAGAGCTCCAGATAAGGTGAATATTGGCGTATTTTACGCAATTAGTTTTGCTGAAAACGCATTGATTATCAAAAAGTGAGTGTACAAAATACACACAGCAATGTGAAAATACGCATTAATTTTTAAATTGAGTAGTGAAAATTCACTTAGTTGAGCTGCAAAAAGCAAATGCAGCTCAAATAAGTGAATGTTTCAATTTGTTATATTTTTTTTATCATTTGTTCCCTATTTAGTTTGAAGAAAATCAATACTCCATTTGTAAAAGTAAAATACGCAATGATTTTGAAATCAGGGGGTATAGTACGCTTTAGACACAAAGCTTATCTGGAGCTCTGATACTATATCACACATTCATAAAGATGTTTACACTGTAGACACTACTAAAAAAAGTGGCTTAGTTAATTCCAATATTATAAATTACCAACCATAGATTGCAAAAAGAAAGTCAAGCAGGCAACAAAGGCAGGGAATGGAAAGAAAATATGCATGGCAAATATAAAAACATTCAATGAACATAAACTACAATTAATTTACAAAATGTTAACAAACAAGATATTCATGTTTATAGGATAACAATGATATAAGTGAATAACATCACAGAAATTAAAAGAAATTCGTGAAATATTAAGTATACAAGAGAACAAGGCATAAGTTAATGGCCTCGACCTTGGGATGAAAGCGGGATGGGGCATTCTGTATAGAATGTTGCAGGATATTAGGAAGACATCAGACAAATATTAAAACATTCCAACAATGAAAAGAGAAATGAGAAGAAATTTAGGAAATGTTAAGTTTATAAGAGAATAAAGAGATATTAAGTGAATGACCTTGACCATGGGTTGAATGTGAGGTGGGGCATTTTGTGCATAATGATGCAGGATTGTGCTAGGAAGATATCAGCCAATTATGAAAACACTCTCTGAAGGCAAACAGAAACTAGAGCAAGTGAACAGGGAATCATGGATACCCACGGCTGCTGCCTGGACAAACAAACAAAAACTTTATTGCAAATTTCAAAATGTTATGTTTTCTGCTATTGGTAGACGTACAGATGGGTGTGGGTGGACAGATGACCGGACAGAAAGGAAAACACTATATACGTTTCGGCACACTTTATAAGCCGGGGGTATAGTTATATGAAATTTATGAAATGTGGAGATTATGTGTTATGGACAGATGGTGGTAAAGGAATAAAATGCAGTGTTTTCTTTTGCCACACCTCCAACCACTTAAGACCCTGAACGTGTGCCCGGACAGATGGATGGATGACAGGACTGAAAGCGAAAACTATATACCCCTCGACACACTTCCATTACAAATGGCAAATAATATAGTAAGAATAATGATGCAATACAGAAAAGGCAGCCTACTGGTAAGAGCCAAAAACTAATAAAACTTTGTTTTTACTGTTTGGAACTTTTATGAATTGAACAAAAAGCATCCTTTTGGAATTGACTTGAATATCATTCCCTAAATGGACAAAAAGGAACACTGTCAGTGTGTTATGACTATACTTATTTGAACCAATTATCGATAAATGGCTAATACATTGGTAAGTACCGGTGGTAACAAAATATACTTTTGACATGGAATGAGAAAGTGGAAAAAAACAACCATTTCAAACCTTTTCATCCTTAAAGGCATATTGGGAATGTAGAGGTAATGAGTACAAAAATCAAATGCAAACATTATACATACACAATAGGGCTTCTAAAATGTCAGAATGCCAATCGGTCCAGAGTCCAGACGTAACACTGTCGGCCATTGTCGGAGCAGACCCAACCCCCTCTATTAAAAACTTTAACTGAAATTTTGAAGTTCAAACAAAGTACTAGAAATAATGGGATAAATGTTGTATTGGGATAAATAAATCGTGTTTATAAACAACACAAGAGCTCCGCGGAGCAAAATGTCCCGCCTGGTGCAGTTTGATAGTATATATGGAGCTTGTAATAACCTTGGGGTTAGTGAGCATAATGGGCTTTCTGTAGAATGATGCGGGATGTTGTTACAAATGCATGTATGGAATATTAAAGCGTAAACTGAGCGTTAACTTTTCCAAACACGGAAATTTGTAAGTCAGTGACCTTGACCTTTGGGGTTAGCGGGCAACATGGGCTTTCTGTAGAATGATGTGGGATGTTGTTACAAATGCATGTATGGAATATCAAAGCATAAACTGAGCGTTCATTTTTACAACACGGAAATTTCTAAGTCAGTGACCTTGACCTTTGGGGTTAGCGGGCACCATGGGCTTTCTGTAGAATGATGCAGGATGTTGTTACAAATGTATGTAAGGAATATTAAAGCATAAACTGAGCATTAACTTTTCCAAACACGGAAATTTCTAAGTCAGCGACCTTGACCTTTGGGGTTAGCGGGCACCATGGGCTTTCTGGAGAATGATGTGGGATGTTGTTACAAATGCATGTATGGAATATTAAAGCATTCCATTGAGGAAAACAGAAGTTACAATGAATTAACCTGAGCGTTAAGTTTTAGAGACAGAGCTAAACGCAAAAACTTAACGTTGAATGCATGTGAAAAGTAGGTCAATCAACCATGAAAACTAGGTCAAGGTCACATGGGCTCCCTCTGTGTGAGATGGTTACACCACAGTGTTGATGTATACTGAAGCATTCCATCAAGGGAAACAGAAGTTGTAATACATTAAACCAAGCGTTAACTTTTCCAAACACGGATATTTCTAAGTCAGTGACCTTGACCTTTGGGGTTAGCGGGCACAATGGGATTTGTGTTGAATGATGCGAGATGTTGTTACAAATGCATGTATGGTATAGTAAAGCATTCCATTGAGGGAAACAGAAGTTACAATGAATTAACCTGAGCGCTAAGTTTTAGAAACTTAAAAACAAAGAAAAACTTAGAAACAAAAACTTAACGTTGAATGCATGTGAAAAGTATGTCAATGAACCATGAAAAGTAGGTGAAGGTCACATGTGTTCCCTCTGTGTGAGATGGTTACACCAGTGTTGATGTATACCAAGTATGGAGGTCGTAGGAGTTATAATTTTCTGGAAACTGAGCTAAACGCAAAAAAACTTAACGCGAAATGTTGACGCCGCCACCGCCGCTGCTGACGACGACGGAAAAGCTATACCTATGTCCCGCTTCTGCTAAAGCAGGCGGGACAAAAAGTGGACAAAATTGTGTATGCACCGGGTCACGTGATGTGCCTAAATAGTGCAAAGACAGAAAAAATGCGAAACGACGAATCGTGATGCCGATTGATTGCAGGTAAATTTTCGGTAGACTAAAATAAATTAAAATTTTACAAGTCTGTGTCTTGTTTCGTTTGTTATTTATTCCTCTCTGCCGGGTTGCCAAGCCGGTAAGTTGTCTTTGTGAATAACGACAAAATAGTTTGTTGTACCATTTCAATAATAATCGAATGACGGACAACATATAGAAAAAAAATGCGTTATATACCCACCCATAATTCATTGCTAATTATGCTATTATCACTTCACACCGACTTCAAAATTAATTGTCGGCCTGTACAATTGAATTAACATTCGGTGTTTCTTTAACCCTCAGATCGTGTTCAAAGTACATCGGCGGTGTGATTTAGCACTTCAATTGATCCCTAATCCCTGATCCCTAATGAGTCACGCTTTTAACACGACAGACGTACCTTGTCGTTTATCAAAATGTTTGCGAATTGTAGATCACGTGAGCCGGCTCATCAGGATCTGCGGCATTCCTACGTACATGTACATTTTATATACACAAAAATGACCCCTAATACAGCGTAATGTAACAGTTCCTAACTTAATATGGAATAGCCCGGGCCGATAGTCCGTGTCAGTTACTTGGGGTTAAATATTACGAACACAGATAAACACAGTGCATGGTTTCTTTATTTTTTTTTAACATCATCAGAAATGGCGAGTCTAGGAACTCTCGTATCTTTACGCTGAAGCCAGTCTATTTAAGTCACTAATCTGCTATACACCTGTCCCACGCGTGTGTTAAGAAAAATCGATACTAGGAGAAACTGAATACCGGTAAATTTACAAAGTTTATAGCGAAATAGCATCCGACTGGCAATTTTTCTCGGACCGATTTTTAAGACTAGTTTTCAAATCTCAATCGGTCTGAGAGTTCAACTAGATGGCCGCGGCCTGCATGTCGCGCCTTGTGGCGAGGCATGGACACTAAAAAAAAAGATATAGTATAACGAAAAACTTAACCAAAAAACTTAACCAAAAACTTTAACCAAAAAACTTAACCAAAAACTTCAAAGTAATTTGACCTTGACATTGGGCACAGGGGCCGCACGGAAGGGGGGTAGAATGAAAATATAGATGATGATAAACACCCATGTGAAGTTGCAAAGCAGTTGCAGAGATATAGTATAACGAAAAACTTTAACCAAAAAACTTAACCAAAAACTTTAGCCAAAAAACTTAACCAAAAACTTCAAAGTAATTTGACCTTGACATTGGGCACAGGGGCCGCACGGGAGGAGATGAAAATATAGATGATGATAAACACCCATATGAAGTTTCAAGGTAATGGGCCAAGCAGTTGCAGAGATACAGTATAACGAAAAAATTTAACCAAAAAACTTAGCCAAAAACTTTAACCAAAAAACTTAACCAAAAACTTCAAAGTAATTTGACCTTGACATTGGGCACAGGGGACGCACGGGAGGGGGGTAGAATGAAAATATAGATGATGATAAACACCCATGTGAAGTTTCAAGGTAATGGGCAAAGCAGTTGCAGAGATATAGTATAACAAAAAAAACTTAACCAAAAACTTTAACCACAAAACATAACCAAAAAACTTAACCAAAAACTTTAACCAAAAAACTTAACCAAAAACTTCAAAGTAATTTGACCTTGACATTGGGCACAGGGGCCGCACGGGAGGGGGTAGAGAATGAAAATATAGATGATGATAAACACCCATATGAAGTTTCAAGGTAATGGGCAAAGCATTGCAGATATAGTATAACAAAAAACTTTAACCAAAAAACTTAACCAAAAACTTTAACCAAAAACTTTAACCAAAAAACTTAACCCACCAAAAACTTCAAAGTAATTTGACCTTGACATTGGGCACAGGGGCCGCACGGAAGGGGGGTAGAATGAAAATATAGATGATGATACATCAGTTGAAGTTTCAAGGTAATAGGTAAAGCAGTTGCAGAGATATAGTATAACGAAAAACTTTAACCAAAAAACTTAACCAAAAACTTTAACCAAAAAACTTAACCAAAAACTTCAAAGTAATTTGACCTTGACATTGGGCACAGGGGCCGCACGGCAGGGGGGAAGAATGAAAATATAGATGATGATAAACACCCATGTGAAGTTTCAAGGTAATGGGCAAAGCAGTTGCAGAGATATAGTATAACAAAAAACCACTTTAACCAAAAAACTTAACCAAAAAACTTAACCAAAAACTTTAACCACAAAACTTAACCAAAAAACTTAACCAAAAACTTTACCCAAACAAGAAAAGAGGCAAAGCCACGAAGGCCAGGTTTTTTCCAAGCATGGACACTTGGATAACATAATTATACCCACTTTTTGTAGACTAGATGGCCGTGGCCTGCATGTCGCGCCTTGGGGCGAGGCATGGACACTAAAAAAATAGATATAGTAGATGGAAAAACTTTAACGAAAAACTTTAACAACCGGACACACGGACGTACGGACGGATGTATCGAAAATGCCGACGATATCGCGCTTTCCACAAGCAGTGCGACAATGATGATAAACACCCATGTGAAGTATGAAGGTAATGGGTGAAGCAGTTGCAGAGACATAGTACAACGAAAAAACTTTAACAAATAAATTCAAAGTAATTTGACCTTGACTGACAGTTGCACACAGGGGCCGCACGGTTGGGGGTTAGAATGAAAATATGGACGATGATAAACACCCATGTGAAGTTTCAAGGTAATGGGCGAAGCAGTTGCAGAGATATAGTATAACGAAAAAGTTTTAACCAAAAAATTTAACCAGACATACGTTAAAAAGTTAACGTTGAAAATGGCTAAGTCCAATTACGTAGAAATAATAGGTGAAGGTAAAAAAATGGTCACAATGTTGGATAGTTGTATGTGGTAGGCACCCCTTGGTTATGAAGCTGTGAAAGTTTGGTGGTCCTAGGTGGTACAGTACCAAAGAAATGGACTTAAACACGAAAACTTAACATTGTAAACGCGAAAACTTAACATTGAAAATGGCTAAGTCGACTGCGCGGAAAAAATGGGTGAAGTTAAAAAAAAAGTAACATGTTGGATAGTGATATGTGGTGGGCACGCCTTGATTATGAAGCTGTGAAAGTTTGGTGGTCCTAGGTGGTACAGTACCAAAGAAATGGACTTAAACACGAAAACTTAACATTGAAAACGCGAAAACTTAACATTGAAAATGGCTAAGTCGACTGCGCGGAAAAAATGGGTTAATTTAAAAAGAAGAAACGAGGCAAAGCCACGAAGGCCAGGTTTTTTCCAAGCATAGACACTTGGATAACATAATTATACCCACTTTTTGTAGACTAGATGGCCGTGGCCTGCATGTCGCGCCTTGGGGCGAGGCATGGACACTAAGAAAATAGATATAGTGGATTTATGGAAAAACTTTAACCAAAAAACTTTAACCGGACACACGGACGAACGGACGGACGTATGCCAAAATGCCGACGATATCGCGCTTTCCGCAAGCAGGTGTGACAATGATGATAAACACCCATGTGAAGTATCAAGGTATTGGGTGAAGCAGTTGCAGAGATATAGTACACGAAAAAACTTTAACAACAAAAAAAAGACCTTGACATTGGGCACAGGATCGCGCTTTCCGCAAGCAGGTGCGACAATGATGATAAACACCCATGTGAAGTATCAAGGTATTGGGTGAAGCAGTTGCAGAGATATAGTACACAAAAAAACTTTACAAAAAAAAAATTCAAAGTAATTTGACCTGACATTGGGCACAGGGGCGCACGGTTGGGGGTTAGAATGAAAATATGGATGATGATAAACACCCATGTGAAGTTTCAAGGTAATGGGCGAAGCAGTTGCAGAGATATAGTATAACAAAAAAGTTTTAACCAAAAAACTTTAACCAGACAGTTAAGTTAAAAAGTTAACGTTGAAAATGATAAGTCAATTACGTAGAAATAATAGGTGAAGGTAAAAAATGGTCACATGTTGGATAGTTGTATGTGGTAGGCACCCCTTGGTTATGAAGCTGTGAAAGTTTGGTGGTCCTAGGTGTACAGTACCAAAGAAATGGACTTAAACACGAAAAACTTAACATTGTAAACGCGAAAACTTAACATTGAAAATGGCTAAGTCGACTGCGCGGAAAAAATGGGTGAAGTTAAAAAAAAAAAGTAACATGTTGGATAGTGATAGTGGTGCACCCCTTGATTATGAAGCTGTGAAAGTTTGGTGGTCCTAGGTGGTACAGTACCAAGAATGACTTAAACACGAAAACTTAACATTGTAAACGCGAAAACTTAACATTGAAAATGGCTAAGTCGACTGCGCGGAAAAAATGGGTGAAGTTAAAAAAAAAAGTAACATGTTGGATAGTGATAGTGGTGGGCACCCCTTGATTATGAAGCTGTGAAAGTTTGGTGGTCCTATGGTGGTACAGTAACAAAGAAATGGACCAAACACGAAAACTTAACATTGATTGTGGACGCCGCCTGCCGCCCGCCCGCCGCCCGCCGCCCGCCCGCCCGCCCGCCCGGCTTACGCCAATCCAATAGCCTGGATTTTTGTTAAAAAAACCTGGCTAAAAACTTAACCAAAAACTTCAAAGTAATTTGACCTTGACATTGGGCACAGGGGCCGCACGGGAGGGGGTAGAATGAAAATATAGATGATGATAAACACCCATATGAAGTTTCAAGGTAATGGGCAAAGCAGTTGCAGAGATATAGTATAACGAAAAACTTTAACGAAAAACTTTAACCAAAAAACTTAACCAAAAAACTTAACCAAAAACTTTAACCAAAGAACTTAACCAAAAACTTTAACCAAAAAACTTAACCAAACAACTTAACCAAAAGCTTTAACCGGACACACGTACGTATGTACGCCAAAGTGCCGACTACATCGAGCTTTCCGCAAGCGGGCGCGACAAAAATCGGTCCAGAACCGGAAAACTGAAAATTTTAGAAGCCCTGAATTACACAATGTCACAAAATGCATGGAATCATGGGTGAATGATGCAGAGGAAGAAATAGGACATATCAGTTGCCAAAGCTATACTTACTACCAACATTCAAACCAATGGCTCCACCATCCTGGTCTGATGACGTTTCTCGTCTTGAAGAATTTGTTTCATTGGGCAGAGATTCAGGTGTATCTGGAAGTCTTCTTCCCTTCGAAGCCGTACCAGATTCACTTTCAGTCTTGTGCTTGCCAGTTTGTGGTGTTTCAGTTGCAACAATTTTTTCCAACAAACCTTCTCCAGTCATCTCATTCTTCTGTGAATCACCATCACCAACTGCACCATGCACATCTGTCGGCTTTCCAACACTTAGTTGTTCACTATCAGACTTGTCAGAAGAATGAACACTAAGTTTTGTTAATTGTTTTGTTAACATTTCAACTTCATCCGAGCTACCCTTCTGACTAGTCATATCAGCCTTGCGTGATTTGAAAACATTTGCTTCATCAGTTGGATTAGTTTTTGGAGGTGAACTATCTACCTCCTTCTCGGCACATGTAGTGTCACCTGGATCACTATCATCATGATTAGATTTCGCCTTGACATCAGATGTATCATCTGACATTTCTAGATCATCTTGTACACGTGTGTCTTTATCAACATCTCCAGATTCACGATAAGTCTCTGTATCCACTGCAGATTTGTCTTGCTCATTGTCACACGAATCCAAATCTGAAATATTTATTTCATTATCAACTGTTATGTGCACTTGATAAATTTCATTAGCACTTTCAATAAATACTTCCCCATCTTCAACTGATAGCTTTGTGGTATTATCTGTAGCAAGCTTTCGAGGAATTATTAATTTATTTATCCCATAGGAAAGTACAAATTGTGTACCAATTTTATTCAACTGAATTTCCTTAACCCATGAATCCTGTGTTTTCGTGTCTGTATTATCAGTAGCAGCACCAGCATTGGAATCACTACTCACTGGTACAACTGCAGTAGATTTCCCTATTTGCCGTACGTTCATTGTAGGTTCTGGATGTTCAGCCATAGTGCTGAATGATGCGTTTGTTTTATCCACCTCATGTCTGTCATCCTGCACTGGTGATTCTGTTGTCTCTTCGGAAAGAACTTCCTTTGTAGTGGTTACAGAAACGTTGACATCTTGTGATTTGTCAATAGTAGCCATGGCAGGTTTCACATTCTCAGGTGGTAAACTCATATCATGGACAATGTCAGCAACAGGCAATTGTACTAAGGCAACACCAGGGTCGGATGTACTGGGATCGTTTTCTATGTCTGTTGAGGCTGGTAACTCAGGCATTTCAAAGCCACCCGAACTGGAATCAGAAGTCTCCAAATCTTTCTCCTAACTTTCCAGAGATGGATCAATCACCTCTGAAAATAAAGGATCATACATGACCGAGGGAGTAACCCTTACAATGCTGAATAAAATATTATTGTCTGTTGTGAATTTTTTTATTTTCCATTTTTCTTGATTAAAACATGATTTTACAGTACATAAGAATTGTCTCCAATGGAGAAAATTCTGATGTGCTGACAAACCATTATAAAATAAGTTAAAAATTGCGAACACCAGACAATATTATCTCGTTCCCGCCTTTTAAGGGTTCATCCTTTCACCCCTATACAGTAGTGACTGAGAAGTAAACAAAATCATCAAGATCTTTTTACAACTAGAGAAAGTGAGCAGAGAGAGGCTAACGGATACCCCCAGCCGCTGCCTCCACCAACAAATAACAAGAGTTGTCAGAAGACAACGAAGCTCGCCTATTGGCAGCCTTCACTCAAACTTGGCACAGTTGTATAAAAAAACATGAATATTATATAACTTGACCTTGGGTTAAGGGGTGTGCGGTGGACCTTCACATTGGGGTCAGTGGTGGAAGGTGGTTCGTGGATTTGCTATAGCATGATATAGCATATTAAGATTAATGCATGTATGAAATATCAATGCGCTCCTTGAAAACAGAAGTAAAACAAAATTTAACCTAACGTTAAACTATTAAGTTGGTGATCTTCTACAGCATGATAGCTATTCACATGAGGAATGCATGTATGAATGTGCTAAGTTTGTGACCTTGACCTTGGGGAAAGGAGTGGGGTTGGTGGGTCATGGATTTGCTGTAACACAACAGAGAATCATCAGATGAATGCACGTATGAAATATCAAGGCCTTCCCTGTAAAGAAACAGAAGTTAATAAAAAGACATTTACTCCAATGTTAAGGTTATGATGTTGATCTTGGTGAAAGGGGTGGGGGTGGGTCATGGATTTGCTGTAGCACAATAGAGGATCATCAGATGAATGCATGTATGAAATATCAAAGCGTTCCCAGTAAAGAAACAGAAGTTACACAACATTTACCCCAACATTAAGTTTATGAACATGCTAAGTTTTTTACCTTAACCTTTGGGTAAGGGTTGGGTGGTGGGTTGTGGGTTTGCTACAGCATGATAGAGGGTCATCTGAGGAATGCATGTATGAAATATCAAGGCGTTCCATGAAAGAAAACAGATGTTATAAGACATTTACCCCAACGTTAGGTTTATGAATGTGCTATGTTTGTTACCTTGACCTTGGGGAAAGGGGTGGGGGGTGGGTCATGGATTTGCTATAGCACGATAGAGTATCATCAGATGACTGCATGTATGAAATACCAAGGGGTTCCCTGTAACGAAAGAGAAATTATAAAAAGATATTTACTCCAACTTTAAGTTTATGATGTTGATCTTGGGGAAAGGGTGGGGTGGGTCATTGATTTGCTGTAGCACAGTAGAGGATCATCAGATGAATACATGTATGAAATAACAAAGCGTACCCTGTAAATAAACAGAAGTTACACAACATTTACCCCAATGTCAAGTTTATGAACATGCTAAGTTTGTGACATTGACCTTGGGGTAAGGGTTGGGTGGTGTGTTGTGGATTTCCTACAGCATGATAGAGGGTCATCTGAGGAATGCATGACAGTAAGTATTATGTGTGAAATATCAAGGCGTTCCATGAAAGGAAACAGATGTTATAAGACATTTACTCCAACGTTAAGTTTATGAATGTGCTAAGTTTGTGACCTTGACCTAGGGGTAAGGGGTGGGCGGTGCATCATGGATTTGCTATAGCATGATAGGCTATCATCAGATGCATGTATGTATGAAATATCAAGGCGTTCCATGAAAGGAAACAGATGTTATAAGACAATTACCCCAACGTTAAGATTATGAATGTGCTAAGTTTGTGACCTTGACCTTGGGGAAAGGGGTGGGGTGTCATGGATTTGCTATAGTACGATAGAGTATCATCAGATGAATGCATGTATGAAATATGAAGGCGTTCCCTGTAAATAAACAGAAGTTACACAACATTTACCCCAACGTTAAGTTTATGAACATGCTAAGTTTGTGACCATGACCTTGGGGTAAGGGCTAGGTGGTGGGTCGTGGATTTGCTACAGCATGATAGAGGGTCATCTGAGGAATGCATGTATGAAATACAAGGCGTTCCATGAAAGGAAACAGATGTAGTAAGACATTTACCCCAACGTTTACCCCAAAGTTTATGAATGTGCTAAGTTTGTGACCTTGACCTTGGGGTAAGGGATGGGCGGTGGGTCATGTATTTGCTATAGCACGATAGAGTATCATCAGATGAATACATGTATGAAATATGAAGGCGTTCCATGTAAAAAAACAGAAGTTACACAACATTTACCCCAACGTTAACTTTATGAACATGCTAAGTTTGTGACCTTGACCTTGGGGTAAGGGTTGGGTGGTAGGTCATGGATTTGCTACAGCACTTAAGAGGGTCATCTGAGGAATGCATGTATGAAATATCAAGGTGTTCCATGAAAGGAAACAGATGTTATAAGACATTTACCCCAACGTTAAGTTTATGAATGTGCTAAGTTTGTGACCTTGACCCTGGGGTAAGGGCTGGGTGGTGGGTCATGGATTTGCTACAGCATGATATAGGGTCATCTGAGGAATGCATGTATGAAACAACAAGGTGTTCCATGAAAGGAAACAGAAGTTATAAGACATTTACCCCAACGTTAAGTTTATGAATGTGCTAAGTTTGTGACCTTGACCTAGGGGTACGGGATGGGCGGCGGGTCATGGATTTGCTACAGCACGATATAGTATCATCAGATGAATGCATGTATGAAATATGAAGGCGTTCCCTGTAAATAAACAGAAGTTACACAACATTTACCCAGACGTTAAGTTTATGAACATGCTAAGTTTGTGAACTTGACCTTGGGGTAAGGGTTGGGTGGTGGGTCGTTGATTTGCTACAGCATGATAGAGGGTCATCTGAGGAATGCATGTATGAAATATCAAGGCGTTCCATGAAAGGAAACAGATGTTATAAGACATTTACCCCAACGTTAAGTTTATGAATGTGCTAAGTTTGTGACCTTGACCCTGGGGTAAGGGCTGGGTGGTGGGTCATGGATTTGCTACAGCATGATATAGGGTCATCTGAGGAATGCATGTATGAAATAACAACGTGTTCCATGAAAAGAAACAGAAGTTATAGGACATTTACCCCAACGTTAAGTTTATGAATGTGCTAAGTTTGTGACCTTGACCTAGGGGTAAGGGATGGGTGGTGGGTCATGGATTTGCTATAGCACGATAGAGTATCATCAGATGAATGCATGTATGAAATATCAAGGCGTTCCATGAAAGGAAACAGATGTTATAAGACATTTACCCCAACGTTAAGATTATGAATGTGCTAAGTTTGTGACTTTGACCTTGGGGAAAGGGGTGGTTGTCATGGATTTGCTATAGCACGATAGAGTATCATCAGATGAATGCATGTATGAAATATGAAGGTGTTCCCTGTAAATAAACAGAAGTTACAAAAGATTTACCCCAACGTTAAAGGTACATGCCCACGCAGTAGGCACAAAATATTCTTCATATCGGAGACATCATCTGAGATATTTTCTGGCAAATAGACATTCATTCACCATTACCCCACCTATGGATTGTCACTATTATACATTTTATATCAGAAGTAAATTTCCACACTGATATCAGGGGCGATAACCGTGTTTCCTCAAAATGTTAACGGACATTACTATTTATTGTCTGTATTTATTTTTCGATGTGCAATGATCATACCATATAGTCTGTCATAAATATTAGTTTTTCAGGTGACGCATTTAATTAGTATAAATAATTAAATGTCATGCCTCATTTGCATATCAAAATATCCTGATACCAACGCGCGCACTGTCAGTAAAATACATATTACTATAATGAAGCATCATCCCTAGACAAACATTGATCTGAAATATTATCAAAGTCTGGCAAGGGGTTAAAGAGACATTGTGAAAAAAAAACAATAACTTTAACGCATTTCTGTTACAAAACCGGTGAACATTACAAGTAAATAAATGACCTTGACCTTGAGAATTTGGATGTCAGGGTGTGCGTAAAGAAGCATCATCCGTAGACAAACATTGATGTGAAATATTATCAAAGTCTGGCAAGGGGTTAAAGAGATATTGTGAAAAAACAATAACTTTAACGCATTTCTGTTACAAAACAGGTGAACATTACAAGTAAATAAATGACCTTGACCTTGAGAATTTGGATGTGGCTGTGTGCGTAATGAAGCATCATCCCTAGACAAACATTGATGTGAAATATTATCAAAGTCTGGCAAGGGGTTAAAGAGATATTGTGAAAAAACAATAACTTTAACGCATTTCTGTTACAAAACCGGTGAACATTACAAGTAAATAAATTACCTTGACCTTGAGAATTTGGATGTGGCTGTGTGCGTAATGAAGCATCATCCCTAGACAAACATTGATGTGAAATATTATCAAAGTCTGGCAAGGGGTTAAAGAGATATAGTGAAAAAAACAATAACTTTTAACGCATTTGCCTTACAAAAAAAACGGACGACGACGACGGAAAAAGCGCCGACTATAGTTGTGCAAGGTGTGTGTTTCACGACTGAATGGCGAATGGTGATCAAACTGTGCCAATCAGATATGAAATAAACCTTTAGCAGACACATGTAACTGGAAAACAAGAGGCCCATTTTCCACCCAGGGTCATCATTTTAACAAATCTGAAAGAGCATAGACTATCAATCATTCCTGCCAGGTTTCGTTGAAATTGGTCTGGCGGTTCGCGAGAAGAATTTGATTTGATTTATTTGTGTTTAATGGCCTATCAACATCTAAGGGCATTTAATGTTGGGAAAACGCGTTCGATCGTGAATTTAGCCCACGAGAAGAAGATTTTCTAAGAATTTATGCCATTTCAAATCTGACATGCCCCCACTCATCGATCAAGCCAGTGAAGTTTGACCAACATTGGCCCAGCGGTTCCCGAGATGAAGACATTAGAAATTTCTAATAAAAGGATCAACTTTTGGTGGCCATCTTGGATGACGTAATCATCCGATTTTAACAAAAAATATAAAAAAATATAAAATATCCATGTGAAGTTTGACCAGCATTGGCCCAGCGGTTCGTGAGAAGAAGACGTTTGAAAGTGTGGACAGACGATGGACGGACGGACGAAAAGCGGTAAGAATAGCTCACTTGAGCCTTTGGCTCAGATGAGCTAAAAAGAAAAGAAAACAAAAACTTTAAAAAAAATTGCCTTACAAATCCTCAGTGACCTTGACCTTGGGCACTCAGACGAGGGTCGTATGAAACATGAAAGGTGTTACTAACATATGTACACACATACATGGACTAATGCTATATCCCCTCTTGCCTATCGGCGAGGGGATAATTAATCTATTTTTAGCACTGGAGGCCTTGATCTTGGGCAGACATGAAAATATTCCAAGCGGTATATGACTTATACTCCAAACAATGATTTTCTGCCCACCTGCTCAACGGTAACATAATATGTCCTGTTTTTTTCTTCAAAACAGGCATATAAAAAAAGAATATGCCTACCAACTTACCCATATCTGTAGGGTCAGTTTGGGCAAGACTAACTTCATTTAATTCTGGTTTTGGATGAAATTTATATTTTTCAAACACTACCAACCATCATCAGACTGAATTCACTCACATACCAGTCAAACAATGGCGAGAATCTGCTATATTTATTTAGTCAGGTACCTACATGTAGTTAATTTATCAGGCATTGACATTGATACAATATATGACAGAGTCAATCAATAACTGCTTTTACTGACGTTTCCTTTCGAACGACATCACATTACCCAATGACATCAGTGTAATGACACAATGTAAACAAGTCTACAGCAGCTTAAAAGGGACATGTACATTATTTTCTATCTTGTTCCCATGAGATAGGATCTCGCTCCACGAGATAGAATCTCGTTCCAATGATTTAGTTCACTCGACATAGAAGTAATTTGACCTTGACATTGGGCACAGGATCGCGCTTTCCGCAAGCAGGTGCGACAATGATGATAAACACCCATGTGAAGTATCAAGGTATTGGGTGAAGCAGTTGCAGAGATATAGTACACGAAAAAACTTTAACAAAAAAATTCAAAGTAATTTGACCTTGACATTGGGCACAGGATCGCGCTTTCCGCAAGCAGGTGCAAAAATGATGATAAACACCCATGTGAAGTATCAAGGTATTGGGTGAAGCAGTTGCAGAGATATAGTACACAAAAAAACTTTAACAAAAAAATTCAAAGTAATTTGACCTTGACATTGGGCACAGGGGCCGCACGGTTGGGGGTTAGAATGAAAATATGGATGATGATAAACACCCATGTGAAGTTTCAAGGTAATGGGCGAAGCAGTTGCAGAGATATAGTACAACGAAAAAGTTTTAAAACCAAAAAACAAAAAACTTTAACCAGACGTACGTTAAAAAGTTAACGTTGAAAATGGCTAAGTCAATTACGTAGAAATAATAGGTGAAGGTAAAAAAAATGGTCACATGTTGGATAGTTGTATGTGGTAGGCACCCCTTGGTTATGAAGCTGTGAAAGTTTGGTGGTCCTAGGTGGTACAGTACCAAATAAATGGACTTAAACACGAAAACTTAACATTGTAAACGCGAAAACTTAACATTGAAAATGGCTAAGTCGACTGCGCGGAAAAAATGGGTGAAGTTAAAAAAAAAAGTAACATGTTGGATAGTGATATGTGGTTGGTACCCCTTGATTATGAAGCTGTGAAAGTTTGGTGGTCCTAGGTGGTACAGTACCAAAGAAATGGAAATGGACTTAAACACGAAAACTTAACATTGTAAAACAAACGCGAAAACTTAACATTGAAAATGGCTAAGTTGACTACGCGGAAGAAATGGGTCAAGTTAAAAAAAAAGTAACATGTTGGATAGTGATATGTGGTGGGCACCCCTTGATTATGAAGCTGTGAAAGTTTGGTGGTCCTAGGTGGTACAGTAACAAAGAAATGGACTCAAACACGAAAACTTAACATTGATTGTGGACTGTGGACGCCGCCCGCCGCGCGCCAGCCGCCCGCCCGCCCGCCCGCCCGCCCGGCTTTCGCCAATCCAATAGCCTGGATTTTTTTTCAAAAAACCTGGCTAAAAATTATGAAAAGACACATGACTGGCATTCTCTATATGTGGCTGTGACTTGAGAAATTGGGCTTATGGTATTTGTGATCAGTTTAGCCCCTGATTAAATAGCAATCTTACATCTATATTGCTTGTTAGAAGCATGACGGGTATTTCATTGATGGATGGCGAACAGTGCAGATCCTGATCAGACTGTGCGGATGCACAGGCTGATCTGGAGCTACACTGGTCGCAAAACCCATAAAGCCCCATTTCTCCAGTCACGGCTAGATATGTTACCGCTGTCATTCTTGGAGTTGGAGTCGGCCATACTGTCGTCTTTATTGTTGTTTCCCAGAGCCTGGATACTTAACAACTACAGCCAATGGATCTTCTCTGCAAGGAAAGCATTGTTTTGTGAAAGTTGATATAGGCAAATGTTCAACAAAGATTATAGTATATGGTCATTATTAGTCAGGTTTTTTGAAAAAAAATCCAGGCTATTGGATTGGCGAAAGCCGGGCGGGCGGGCGGCGGGCGGGCGGCGGGCGGGCAGCGGGCGGCGGGCGGCGTCCACAATCAATGTTAAGTTTTCGTGTTTGAGTCCATTTCTTTGTTACTGTACCACCTAGGACCACCAAACTTTCACAGCTTCATAATCAAGGGGTGCCCACCACATATCACTATCCAACATGTTACTTTTTTTTAACTTCACCCATTTTTTCCGCGTAGTCGACTTAGCCATTTTCAATGTTAAGTTTTCGCGTTTACAATGTTAAGTTTTCTGTTTAAGTTTAATCCATTTCTTTGTACCGTACCACCTAGGACCACCAAACTTTCACAGCTTCATAATCAAGGGGTACCCACCACATATCACTATCCAACATGTTACTTTTTTTTTTAACTTCATCCATTTTTTCCGCGCAATCGACTTAGCCATTTTCAATGTTAAGTTTTCGCGTTTACAATGTTAAGTTTTCGTGTTTAAGTCCATTTCTTTGGTACTGTACCACCTAGGACCACCAAACTTTCACAGCTTCATAACCAAGGGGTGCCTACCACATACAACTATCCAACAAGTGACCATTTTTTTACCTTCACCTATTATTTCTACGTAATTGACTTAGCCATTTTCAACATTAACTTTTTAACGTACGTCTGGTTAGAGTTTTTTGGTTAAAACTTTTTCGTTACTATATCTCTGCAACTGCTTCGCCCATTACCTTGAAACTTCACATGGGTGTTTTATCATCATCCATATTTTCATTCTAACCCCCAACCGTGCGGCCCCTGTGCCCAATGTCAAGGTCAAATTACTTTGAATTTTTTTGTTAAAGTTTTTTCGTGTACTATATCTCTGCAACTGCTTCACCCAATACCTTGATACTTCACATGGGTGTTTATCATCATTGTCGCATCTGCTTGCGGAATGCGCGATCCTGTGCCCAATGTCAAGGTCAAATTACTTTGAATTGTTTTGTTAAAGTTTTTTTGTGTACTATATCTCTGCAACTGCTTCACCCAATACCTTGATACTTCACATGACTTGGGTGCTTATCATCATTGTCGCACCTGCTTGCGGAAAGCGCGATCCTGTGCCCAATGTCAAGGTCAAATTACTTTGAATTTTTTTTGTTAATGTTTTTTCGTGTACTATATCTCTGCAACTGCTTCACCCAATACCTTGATACTTCACATGGGTGTTTATCATCATTGTTGCACCTGCTTGCGGAAAAGCGCGATCCTGTGCCCAATGTCAAGGTCAAATTACTTTGAATTTTTTTGTTTTTTTTGTTAAAGTTTTTTGTGTACTATATCTCTGCAAACTGCTTCACCCAATACCTTGATACTTCACATGGGGGTGGGTGTTTATCATCATTGTCGCACCTGCTGCGAAAGCGCGATCCTGTGCCCTATGTCAAGTTCAAATTACTTTGAATTTTTTTGTTAAAGTTTTTTTGTGTACTATATCTCTGCAACTGCTTCACCCAATACCTTGATACTTCACATGGGTGTTTATCATCATTGTCGCACCTGCTTGCGGAAAGCGCGATCCTGTGCAATGTCAAGGTCAAATTACTTTGAATTTTTTTGTTAAAGTTTTTTCGTGTACTATATCTCTGCAACTGCTTCACCCAATACCTTGATACTTCACATGGGTGTTTATCATCATTGTCACACCTGCTTGCGGAAAGCGTGATATCGTCAGCATTTTGGCATACGTCCGTCCGTGTGTCCGGTTGAAGTTTTTTGGTTAAAGTTTTTCCATCTACTATATCTATTTTTTTAGTGTCCATGCCTCGCCCCAAGGCGCGACATGCAGGCCACGGCCATCTAGTCTACAAAAAGTGGGTATAATTATGTTATCCAAGTGTCTATGATTGGAAAAAACCTGGCCTTCGTGGCTTTGCCTCGTTTCTTGTTTATTTAATGGTTTAACGACTTGTCAACAGCTAAGGTCATGTTAGGCCGGGTTAACACATATTTTACCTGTTATGATGGGGTGGGGGATGGAATCCCAAAATCAGAACTAAATATTTACAGAAAAAAAAATATAGTCAGCCCGGAAATTAGAGTAACCTGACCTGGTGCCACGCCCACATCACACCAGAGTCACTTAGTCCCACTCCATAAAAGTAATAGGATTAATACTTACCGGTATATTAATGGATATAATCAGACACACAGTCCAAACATTATATATGCGGTAGAGACCGGTGGCATAACAACAGTCAGCCCTGAAATTAGAATAATCTGACCCGATCCCACGCCCTCATCACACCAGAGTCACATAGTCCCACTCCCTAAAAGTAGTAGGATTACTACTAATCTTACTACTTGGGTAATGGATATAACAGAATTCAACTATCAAGTAACAAGAAAGCCAAAACTATAATGTACATGAGGGCCAAACCAGGAGTATCTGGATTGCGGTAAGGATGAATCCAATCGGTAAATTTACCCTTTATATGCTCCCAGCCAACCACCCATAATCATGGCCATGTAAACTTTGTTTTCATCAAATAAATATGGTCTGACATAAATATGTCCTGAAATTGCAAATTTTTAAAAATGTGTAGTACTTACATTTTAACCCTTAGACCGCTAAACACAACAATTGTCGTCTGCTGTTGCTTTTATATCTTGCCTTATTTCTCAATAAAAACATGGTTTGACAGCACTTCAGAATCATTTCCAATGGAGATGATTCTAAAGTGCTGTCAAAGTATGTTGTAAATTATTCTAAAGTGCTGTCAAAGCATGTTTTTGATGATAAAAATGGAAAATAAACAGCTGATGACAAAAAATTAAGATAGCGATGTAAGGGTTAAATTGCAATTGCAACATTCAAAGCCGTGCCCTAGCAGAGACGGGTATTGTGTTTGTGTGTGTATTTTTGTGGTGGACACCCAATTTGAGCAAAATGTGCCGAGCTTGGAATAGAATTGTCATATATGGCTGAGACTGGAGAAATGGGGCTTATGGGAGTAATGACCAGTGTAGGTCCTGATCAAATAGAACACTCCTGCAGTTGGATACCGATCTATATTGCTTGTTGGAAGCATGACGGGTGTTTCATTGATGGAATGGTGAACAGTGCAGATCTTGGTCAGACTGTGCCGATGCACCGGCTGATCTGGATCTACACTGGTTGCAAAACCCATAAGCCTCATTTCTGCAGGCACAGCCACATATCAAGATGAGATTTACTTTTAGCAAAGAGACATGTACGAATGACACCATAGATAGGATTGAAATAGTATGTGCAGTTCTTTCAAATCTTAAGTTTATCATTTGATCGCAAATTGCTCCCTTTAAAAGATGTGTTTATCTCAGACAATGTACAAAATATCTTTATAGACAATGAATAAATTAACCCATTTCATGCTGAGGATATACCATTTTGTTTGTGGAAAATCCTAAACATTTTCTTTATTTGTGCTTAGAAGTATATGCCGTTACCACCATTTGAACCGTCTCATCGACACAACATATACTTTCATTGAGAAATAACAAATATAACAAGAGCTGTAGGAGAACAGCATAGCTCGACTACGAGAGTTGTCGATGTACACATAGCTTGACAAAGAAGGTGGCCGCGGCCTGCATAAAAACCTTAACCAAGGTTGACTAAAAACCTTAACCAAGGGAAATTAAGTAAGTAATTCAAGGTTAAATGTAGGTCAATGTCAGATATAGCTCAGGGGTTATTGATGTACATCACTAGGAGATGAAGTTTTCCAAGTATGGTTGCTGTAGGCCCAGGAGATCCATCCATACAAGCTTGACTAAAAACCTTAACCAAGGGGAAATAACTAAGTAATCCAAGGGTAAAAGTAGGTGAAGGTCAAATATAGGTCAGGGATTATTGATGTACATCACTAGGAGATGAAGATGTCCAAGTATGGTTGCTGTAGGCCCAGGAGTATTCCATATACAAGCTTGACTATAAACCTTAAGCAAGTTTGAGTACAAACCTTAACCAAGGGGAAATAACAAAGTAATTCAAGGTAAAATATAGGTCAGGGGTTATTGATGTACATCCCTATGAGAAAAAGTTATCCAAGTATGGTGTATGTATGCACAATAGTATTCCATCTACAAGCTTCACTAAAAATCTTAACCAAGGTTGACTAAAAACCGTAACCAAGAGGATTTAAGTAAGTAATTCAAGAGGAAATGTAGGTCAAGGTCAAATATAGATCAGGGGCTATTGATGTACATCCCTATGAGAAAAGGTTGTCTAAGCATGGTGTCTGTATACACAATAGTATTCCATCTACAAGCTTGACTAAAAATCTTAACCAAGGTTGACTAAAAACCTTAACCAAGGGGATTTAAGTAAGTAATTCAAGAGGAAATGTAGGTCCAGGTCAAATATAGATCAGGGGTTATTGATGTACATCCCTATGAGAAAAGGTTGTCCAAGTATGGTGTCTGTATGCACAATAGTATTCCATCTACAAGCTTGACTAAAATCCTTAACCAAGGTTGACTAAAAACCTTAACCAAGGAATTAACTAAGTAATTCAAGGTTAAATGTAGGTCAAGGTCTAATATAGGTCAGGGGTTGTTGATGTACATCACTAGGAGATGAAGTTGTCCAAGTATGGTTGGTGTAGGGCCAGGAATATTCCATCTACAAGCTGGACTAAAAACGTTAACCAAGGGGAATTAACTAAGTAATTCAAGAGGAAATGTAGGTCAAGGTCAAATATAGATCAGGGGTTATTGATGTACATCCCTATGAGAAAAGGTTGTCCAAGTATGGTGTATGTATGCACAATAGTATTCCATGTACAAGCTTGACTAAAAATCTTAACCAAGGTTGACTAAAAACCTTAACCAAATGGAATTAACTAAGTAATTCAAGGTTAAATGTAGGTCAAGGTCAAATATAGGTCAGGGGTTGTTGATATACATCACTGGGAGATGAAGTTGTCCAAGTATATTTGGTGTAGGGCCAGGAGTATTCCATTTACAAGCTTGACTAAAAACCTTAACCAAGGGAAATTAACTAAGTAATTCAAGAGGAAATGTAGGTTAAGGTCAAATATAGATCAGGCGTTATTGATGTACATCCCTATGAGAAAAGGTTGTCCAAGTATACTGTCTGTATGCACAATAGTATTCCATGTACAAGCTTGATTAAAAAAGGTTGACTAAAAACCTTAACCAAGGGGAATTAACTAAGTAATTGAAGGTTAAATGTAGGTCAAGGTCAAATATAGGTAAAGGATTATTGATGTACATCACTAGGAGATGAAGTTGTCCAAGTATGGTGGGTGTAGGGCCAGGAGTATTCCATATACAAGCTTGACTAAAAACCTTAACCAAGGCGTGACGGTGACGCCGACGCCAACGCCGGGGTGACTACATAAGCTATAACTAACTATTCTTCGAATAGTCGAGCTAAAAACCTTAACCAAGGTTGACTAAAAACCTTAACCAAGGGGAATTAACTAAGTAATTCAAGGTTAAATGTAGGTCAAGGTCAAATATAGGTCAGGGGTTGTTGATGTACATCACTAGGAGATGAAGTTGTCCAAGTATGGTTGGTGTAGGGCCAGGAGTATTCCATCTACAAGCTTGACTAAAAACCTTAACCAAGGGGAATTAACTAAGTAACTCAAGAGGAAATGTAGGTCAAGGTCAAATATAGATCAGGGGTTAGTGATGTACATCACTAGGAGTTGAAGTTGTCCAAGTATGGTGGTGTAGGGCCAGTAGTATTCCATATACAAGCTTGACTAAAAACCTTAACCAAGGCGTGATGCCGACGTGACTACATAAGCTCTAACTATTCTTCGAATAGTCGTGCTAAAAATAAAATATTTAAATATGTCATACCCGTAAAGGTGTATTCCGAAGGTAATGGGTTATTATTACCAGATGGCCGCGGCCCGCATGTCGAGCCCGCCGAGGCATTTGATGGTCTCAGAGTGTATTTATTTTAAGTTTGCCGGGGTGACTACATAAGCTCTAACTATTCTTCGAATAGTCAAGCAAAAAATAAGATATTTAAATACGTCATACCCGTAAAGGTGTATTCCGAAGGTAATGGGTTATTATTACCAGATGGCCGCGGCCCGCATGTCGAGCCCGCCGAGGCATTTGATGGTCTCAGAGTGTATTTATTTTAAGTTTGAATTAAGGGTTGTGAAGATATAAGGTATGTAAAAGCTTTAACGCAAAGTCATTTGACCTTGATCTTGGACATGTGGGCCGCATGGGTGGGCTATAGAATGAAAATATGGATGATAACAGACAATTATTTGAAGTTTGAAGTAAATCGGAGTAAGTGTTGTGGAGATATAAGGTATGTAAAAACGTTAACACAAATTTCAAAGTCATTTGACCTTGACCTTGGGCATGTGGACCACATGGGCAGGCTATAGAATGAAAATATGGATGATGAATAAGAAGTATTGGATGTTGGAAGTAAATCAGAGTAAGTGTTGTGGAGATATAAGGTATGTAAAAACGTTAACACAAATTTCAGTCATTTGACCTTGGGTATGTGGACCACATGGGCAGGCTACGGAATGACAATATGGATGATGAAAATAAAACATTGGAAGTTGGAAGTAAATTAGAGTAACAATTGTGGAGATATAAGGAATGTAAAAAGTTTAACCCAGATTTTATAATAACGCAAACTTCTAAGTCATTTGGCCTTGTCCTTGGGGCACAGGGGCTGCATGAGTGGGACACAGAATGAATATATGGATGATACCCAATAAGAATACAAAGTTTCAAGCAAATCTGACTTACGATTACAGAGATAGTAGGTATGTGAAAACATTAACACAAATTTTGACAGAAACTTTAGTGCAAACTTCTAAGTCATTTGACCTTGACCTTGGGAAACAGGGGCCGCATGAATGGGACACAGAATGCATATATGGATGATGACCAATAAACATACAAAGTTTCAAGCAAATCAGACTTACGGTTACAGAGATAGTAGGTATGTAAAAACTTTAACACAAATTTTGACAGAAACTTTAGTGCAAACTTCTAAGTCATTTGACCTTGACCTTGGGAAACAGGGGCCGCATGAATGGGACACAGAATGCATATATGGATGATGACCAATAAACATACAAAGTTTCAAGCAAATCAGACTTACGGTTACAGAGATAGTAGGTATGTAAAAACTTTAACGCAAATTATGACAGAAACTTTAACGCAAACTTCTAAGTCATTTGACCTTGACCTTGGGCACAGGGGCCACATGAGTGGGAAGTAAATAGTTAACCATGATTTCAAAATAGTGACATTTGATAACACAGCATGAATATATGGATGATGATTAATACGCATATGAAGTTTCAAGTCAATGTGATTTAGGGCTGCAGAGATATAAGGTATTTAACAAATTTTAACACAGATTTCGGAAGGACGCACAGACTGACGCACGGACGCACGCACGTCATTGTGATCACTATGTCTCACTTTCCGCAAGCGGGCTCGACAATAAAACTATACCTCCAGTATTGAAAATTACACATGGTTGGCGTAGAATGTGTAGATTTCAGATCAGAATTTTATAATTTGATAACCTGAGATTAGGTATAATATTTAAAATTATTAATGTTGGTAATACTTCTTTTTAGCAATTGCTAGTTACTAATTTACTTATATTCAAATTAATTCAACTACTTTGGAAATTTCTCTCTACCTGGGAAATGTCACCCTGTCACTCATAGTCTCTACATTGGAAGTGTCAGTCTGTCACTCACCGTCTCTACCTTGGAAATGTCACTCTGTCACTCACCATCTTTACCTTAGAAATGTCACTCGGTCACTCACCGTCCCTACATTGGAAATGTCATTCTGTCACTCACCGTATCTACCTTGGAAATGTCACTCTGTCCCTCACCGTCTCTACATTGGAAATGTCAGTCTGTCACTCACCGTCTCTACCTTGGAAATGTCACTCTATCACTCACCATCTCCACCTTGGAAATGTCACTCTATCACTCACCGTCTCTACCTTAGAAATGTCACTCTGTCACTCACCGTCTCTACCTAAGAAATGTCACTCTATCACTCACTATCTCTACCGTGGAAATGTCATTCTGTTACTCACCATATCTACCTTGGAAATGTCACTCTGTCACTCACCGTCTCTACATTGGAAATGTCACTCTATCACTCACCGTCTCTACCTTGGAAATGTCATTCTGTCACTCACCATATCTACCTTGGAAATGTCACTGTGTCACTCACCGTCTCTACATTGGAAATGTCACTCTGTCACTCACCGTCTCTACCTTAGAAATGTCATTATGTCACTCACCGTCTCTACATTGAAAATATCACTCTGTCACTCAGACTCTCTACCTTGGATATGTCACTCTGTCACTCACCGTCTCTACCTTAGAAATGTCATTCTGTCACTCTCCGTATCTACCTTGGAAAAGTCACTCTGTCACTCTCCGTATCTACCTTGGTAATATCACTCCATCCCTCACCGTCTCTACATTGGAAATGTCAGTCTGTCACTCACCGTCTCTACCTTGGAAATGTCATTCTGTCACTCACCGTCTCTACATTGGAAATGTCATTCTGTAACTCACTGTCTCTACCTTGGAAATGTCACTCTGTCTGTCACTGTCTCTACCTTGGAATTGTCATTATGTCACTCACCGTCTCTACATTGAAAATGTCACTCTGTCACTCACACTAACTACCTTGGATATGTCACTCTGTCACTCACCGTCTCTACCTTTGGAAATGTCACTCTGTCACTCACTGTCTATACCTTGGAAATGTCATTATGTCACTCACCGTCTCTACCTCGGAAATTTCATTCTGTAACTCACTGTCTCTACCTTTGAAATGTCACTCTGTCTGTCACTGTCTCTACCTTGGAAATGTCATTATGTCACTCACCGTCTCTACATTGAAAATGTCACTCTGTCACTCAGACTCTCTACCTTGGATATGTCACTCTGTCACTCACCGTCTCTACCTTGGAAATGTCATTCTGTAACTCATTGTCTCTACCTTGGAAATGTCATTCTGTAACTCATTGTCTCTACCTTGGAAATGTCACTCTGTCTGTCACTGTCTCGACCTTGGAAATGTCATTATGTCACTCACCGTCTCTACATTGAAAATGTCACTCTGTCACTCACACTCTCTACCTTGGATATGTCACTCTGTCACTCACCGTCTCTACCTTAGAAATGTCACTCGGTCACTCACCGTCCCTACATTGGAAATGTCATTCTGTCACTCACCGTATCTACCTTGGAAATGTCACTCTGTCCCTCGCCGTCTCTACATTGGAAATGTCAGTCTGTCACTCACCGTCTCTACCTTGGAAATGTCACTCTATCACTCACCGTCTCCACCTTGGAAATGTCACTCTGTCACTCACCGTCTCTACCTTAGAAATGTCACTATGTCACTCACCGTCTCTACCTTAGAAATGTCACTCTATCACTCACCATCTCTACCTTGGAAATGTCATTCTGTTACTCACCATATCTACATTGGAAATGTCACTCTATCACTCACCGTCTCTACCTTGGAAATGTCATTCTGTCACTCACCATATCTACCTTGGAAATGTCACTCTGTCACTCACCGTCTCTACATTGGAAATGTCACTCTGTCACTCACCGTCTCTACATTGGAAATGTCACTGTCACTCACCGTCTCTACCTTAGAAATGTCATTCTGTAACTCATTGTCTCTACCTTGGAAATGTCACTCTGTCTGTCACTGTCTCGACCTTGGAAATGTCATTATGTCACTCACCGTCTCTACATTGAAAATGTCACTCTGTCACTCAGACTCTCTACCTTGGATATGTCACTCTGTCACTCACCGTCTCTACCTTAGAAATGTCATTCTGTCACTCTCCGTATCTACCTTGGAAATGTCCCTCTGTCACTCATTGTCTCTACCTTAGAAATGTCACTCTGTCACTCACCGTCTCTACCTTGGAAATGTCACTCTGTCACGCACCGTCTCTACCGTGGAAATGTCACTCTGTCACTCTGTCACTCTCCGTATCTACCTTGGTAATATCACTCTGTCCCTCACCATCTCTACATTGGAAATGTCACTCTGTCACTCACCGTTTCTACCTTGGAAATGTCATTATGTCACTCACCGTCTCTACCTTGGAAATGTCATTCTGTAACTCACTGTCTCTACCTTGGAAATGTCACTCTGTCTGTCACTGTCTCTACCTTGGAATTGTCATTATGTCACTCACCATCTCTACATTGAAAATGTCACTCTGTCACTCACACTCTCTACCTTGGATATGTCACTCTGTCACTCACTGTCTATACCTTGGAAATGTCAATATGTCACTCACCGTCTCTACCTTGGAAATGTCATTCTGTAACTCACTGTCTCTACCTTTGAAATGTCACTCTGTCTGTCACTGTCTCTACCTTGGAAATGTCATTATGTCACTCACCGTCTCTACATTGAAAATGTCACTCTGTCACTCAGACTCTCTACCTTGGATATGTCACTCTGTCACTCACCGTCTCTACCTTGGAAATGTCATTCTGTAACTCATTGTCTCTACCTTGGAAATGTCACTCTGTCTGTCACTGTCTCTACCTTGGAAATGTCATTATGTCACTCACCGTCTCTACATTGAAAATGTCACTCTGTCACTCACACTCTCTACCTTGGATATGTCACTCTGTCACTCACTGTCTCTACCTTGGAAATGTCATTATGTCACTCACCATCTCTACCTTGGAAATGTCATTCTGTAACTCACTGTCTCTACCTTGCAAATGTCACTCTGTCTGTCACTGTCTCTACCTTGGAAATGTCATTATGTCACTCACCGTCTCTACATTGAAAATGTCACTCTGTCACTCACCGTCTGCCTTGGAAATGCCACTCTGTCACTCACTGTCTCTACCTTGGAAATGTCACTCTGTCACTCACCATCTCTACCTTGGAATGTCACTCTGTCACTCACCGTCTCTATCTTGGAAATCTCACTCTGTCACTCACCGTCTCTACTTTGGAAATGTCACTCTGTCACTCACTGTCTCAACCTTGGAAATGTCACTCTGTCACTCACCATCTCTACCTTGGAATGTCACTCTGTCACTCACCGTCTACCTTGGAATGTCACTGTCACTCACCGTCTCTACCTTGGAATGGCACTCTATCACTCACTGTCTCTACCTTGGAAATGTCACTCTGTCACTCACCGTCTCTACCTTGGAAATGTCACTCTGTCACTCACCGTCTCTACCTTGGTAATGTCACTCCGTCATCCGTCCATGACATATGACACGTTGGAAATTGCACACCACATTTTTGCTAAATACGTGCGTTCCATTTAATGTGTTGGAGTCCACTGAAGTCACGTGACAGACGATGCTGAAATTGGAGAGTATTTGGCGCCTTTTGTATGAAAATCATTGACGCAAGTGTTTTGTTGTTTTCCAATTTGTTGTCTGAGTATCTATTTTCTTCCCCAGTTACATTATCCAGCCATCTAGCGAATTATTATGGTGCATTCGTGTTAAACAATAACTCGTGTACGTGTATTCATTTACATAATCTAAAGTGGAGTAGTGTGTACTAAGAAAATAGCATGCACGATATCGTCACATAAATGATAAATATTGTCCCGTAAATGATGACTCGTGCAAGTAACTTTGGTCATCCTCTACCATCATATTTAATCATTACTAAGATCAAATAGATGATAATATGCTTGCTGTATTAATAGTATACACTGAATATTTATTAAACATGTTAGTTTGTTCCATGTTATTTGAAAATCGCTGGAACTGGCATCAGTTCTTCAAATATGTTACAAATAAATGTTGTAGCATATTGTGATGTCATGTAGATGTTGCCTTTCTAAAGCAATATGGCATATTGCATTAGTGTTCACCACCTTCAATGTGTACTTGATTTCTAGAGAGTAAAGTGTACAGCTCTTCTATCATATTTAATATGTGAAGAGCTATAACGTCAGTGTCCCGTAAATGTCACTGATGTCCCGTAAATGACGTTGCTTGTTTCCTGGAGTCCTGCTTATAGAGTCGCATAATTAAGTCAAAGTGGCAATATGTTATAAGTTAATTATATGCCCATTTGCTACTTATTATCAATCTTGCAGTTTTATGATAGATACGTACATTTAATTACAAAACTACGGCACTTATATCGCATATTCGATATTTTCTAAACATGAGTGACAGTTTCAACTACATGTATATGTTACAACAAGAATTCCGCGGAATCAAATGTCTCGCCTTGTTCCGCATTGACCTTGACCCTGGGCCCAAGAAAAACAAATTTAATAGTCGTATATTCATCTACATATCATAGTAAAGGTATGTACATGTATAAAGTTTGATGACTGTAGCTGATAAATGACCGTAACACGAAAACTTAACATTGAATGATGACGCCGCCGCCGCCGCCGCCGCCGCCACCGCCGACTCCGGAAAAGCAAAACCTATGTCTCGCTTTCCGCTTTCGCGGGCGAGACAAAAACTATGAGGAAAATGTCAAATAATTAAGCAAACCTATTAACCTAACGCAGGTAATGCTATAAAGGAGGGGAAAGCTGTAATCCAAGATGCCACTGACTTCTTTGCTTGGGCCAAGAGTACAGAGCCAGATAGAGTACATCTACATTACAAGTGATGAGTTTGAGCAGAACAAATCAAATTTTGACAGAGTTAATGTAAAAGGTACAATTTTGCATTCAGCTATAGGTAGGTTTTTCTGTTGGACAGATTAGCATTCGGTATACTACGTGTGCATGTGTGCATTGCTTCACGGATAATGGGTTTAGTCCCATTGTCTCATGTGGTTAGGCACCAAGAGTTTTGACTAAAACAGACACGGTGAAGGTTCCACAGGTTGAGGGACAAGAGCAGGCCGTTAGAGATGAACTATCCGCTGAATTGAATGCGGTGAATGTTGTCGTACAAAATCAGGTCATCGGAGCGGAACAATCACCTGAACTGCACATAGATAACTTTGTGATTGTAAACTATGATGGAAAACGGTACATAGGAAATATCGTTGATATAGATAATGATGATGACGAACTTCATGTCGTGTTTATGGAAAATAGTGGGACAGTTGAAGGTCGTTTCCGATGGCCAAGAAAGGAAGACGACCTGTGTGTGAATAAGTCTGATGTGCTGAAAGTTATCCCTGAACCTACGGCCACTGGGAAAATGTGTCGAGTGTTTGAAGTTCCAATAGAAATATTAGAATTGATGAGATAACTCTATTAACGTAAACCAGCTATGTAGCTTCAACATAGCTGTAGCATTGTTAAAACGTACTTGATGTTGTTATGAAATTATGTCTATAGTACTAGAACACTCATGTTGACTATGGTGTACAACGTAGTCAACAAGAGTTTTCTTGTACAATATATGTAATTTCATTACATTACATTACTTGCTGCAGTGTCATGTAATTTACGTGGATAGTACGAAAATAAAATGTTTCTGCATTCTATAGTACATATTAATTGTACCCCTACATATCTCTGTATGTCATTAGAACAACAAATCACCGGGTTATAGTGGTAATATTATTAATTAGCAGTTACCATGTGTATTGATATCTAATCCAGGGCCGTAGTACCCCATGAAAATGGCATACTATGCAATTACAAGTTTGGAATACAGCTGAAACATGACATCATATGTACAAACACAAATGCGACTAATGCTACATAGGAACATGTCTATCTTACCATTTGTGTATTCATATCTCGCCGTTTCGAACCTATACTTACAAATTTATACTTTATTACCTTGCTCAGTTCTATACCACTTTCTATAGCGAGATTGTGTGTCTCAGCAATGCCAGCTTGGTACGCATGATGACACAATGTCAAACATGATTATGTACAGTTAACATAAAACAAATTGACCCACCGGGTTAAACATTATTGCTCACGTTATTTACGAGTCCGTTTGCTCCGTGCAGATTTTGATCACAAATAACTCGGTGTTATAATAGATTTATAGTTACAATCATAGAACATGGTACATACTAGTGTTTGAAGTATGTTAACCAGTTGAAGACCTATATGCTATTGCGAATGATATTTGGGTTACAACTTATCATTTACGGGACAATAGCTGTACCTAGGTATTTTTGTGTCGGAATATATTTAGTTAGGATAGTTTTACTATGCATTTATATGGTATGCTTTCGCTATTATAATTATAGCATATGGATGCAAAATGTTCTGCTATATATTTGTAACATCAAAGTTAACATTCACATTAGTGACCAAATAATTACAATGACCTACGAGTCAGCATCAGCAGTTTATATTTTTTGTACTTTCTTGAGTATGACATACGTTGTTTGCTGTTATTTTCTTACAATATTCATAGTAGAACCAAAACATTACAAAGAAAATATTTATTAAACATGTTTACCCCAACATATATTACTTGCTTAGATGATATACACTATGTCCCGTAAATGATCTGTTATAATTACCCTATTGTACATTGAAAGACTAGTAGCTTAAACAGGTAGTATATAAGGCTGTTGATTCTTCAAACTTACATCACATGTATGTGTTTAATTACAATGACGTGTTAATCTTTCGAAAATTATCAAGTTCATAAATCAGTATTTCGTGTCATGAATTGTCCTCTTTAGCTGAGAATGAGTCTCTAACGTCAATATTGTAGTGGCAAGTTCATATGATCATTTGAGAATTATCGATATCCTGCAGAAATACATAGAATGCATAGAAAATTACAATTTTAAACATATTATTTTGATATGATACGAGGTCGTGCCCGACCAAAGTTAGAAGCCTTGTTCATATATGTGTGATAATAATGGACAATCCGATATTTCATCCGTGACTGAGAAGGATCTCGGTGTGACATTTCAACCAAACAAGAAGTTAGACAAGCATATTGACAATAGTGTACTCAAAGCAAATAGAGTTATTGGTGTAATTAGGAATAGTTTTGAATATCTGGAAAAAGATACATTCCTTACATTATACAAATCCTTAATCAGACCACGACTTGAAAATGGAAAATCTGTTTGGAATCCACACTTAAAGAAAGACATAAGACGGATTGAAAGAGTACAACGGTGAGCAACCAAAATAGTCCCTGGATTTTATAACAGAACATATACTGAACACATGATCCAACTTGGGCTTCCAATGTTAGAGTACAGACAAGCGAGATACGATATGCTTCAAGTGTACAAATTTATGCATAATATTGACGATACTGCTGGGAATCTTTTTTCATTGAAGGAGTCTATCACTCGCGGTCATAATTTCAAGATGATATACAGACGCCAGTGTCGACTAAAGATTAGAGAGAATTCATTTGCATTCAGAGTAACTGATACATGGAATCGACTTCCTGCTCGAGTTGTAAACGCGGAGACGATCAACAGTTTCAAATCCCTGCTGAACAAGACGAGCTGGAACCCATCACAAGTTTATACCAACATAATGAGATATCATGCGCAGTCCTATAAACATTATTAATAAGTACAAATACGAGGGGTCTAAGAAGTTATAAACTTATAACGACCTGATCATCAAAGGTAATTAATAAAAGATACGTCTAAGAAGTCAAAGGCTTACTACCGACGTTGGATACAGTAAGATACAGTAAGGTATATCAAAGGTATATAGTTATACCGATTAAATCCGAAACACGGCGAATTCCTGTGCTTTCACTCACTGTCTCTACCTTGGAAATGTCACTCTGTCACTCACCGTATCTACCTATTAACAATGTCACTCTGTCATTAACTGTATCTACATTGAAAATATTCAAATATCACTATGACACTCCCCGTCTCTACCTTGGAATTACCACTGGAGTACTCATTATATATATTTCACTTTCGTTTTAAGAATCGAGATTGTGACCAAAACCACTGAGTATCTATTAAATATTCAACATTGTTACATTACAAAAGATTAATAAAATAGTAGGCAACCTGTTTAATAAAATAAAAACGGCTGTCAAATTTATATTATGTGAAATAATTACCATTTTCCATTCTTGAAAACGAAAGTTGATTTTCTGGATTTTTTCCACTGCCTCCAAATGGGCTAACATCAAGCTCTTTAACCTTAGCGATAA
>CM055272.1:44360589-44409876 GCA_029237695.1 Conchocele bisecta
TTTTAGCTGAATACGCATTGATTATCAAAAGTGGGAGTACAAAATACTCACAGCAATGTGAAAAGATGCATTGATTTTCAAATTGAGTATTGAAAATACTGTAATAATGTTGAAAATTTACTTAGTTGAGCTGCCAAAAGCAAACACTGTTTGCTTTTTGCAGCTTATCTAAGTAAATATAATAAGTAAGTAATAAATTAGTAAGTAATAAATAAGTGAATAAGTAATAATGCACTCAAATAAGTGAATATTTAAATTTGTTTATGTGTTTTGATCATTTGTTTCCTATTTAATAAAGAAGAAAATCAATAATCCTTTTGTAAAAATAAAGTTTGTATTTAATTTGAAATCAGGTGTACAATACTCTTTAGACACAAAGCTTATCTGGAGCTCTGAAATGATATTTCTTCTTCAGTGACAGCCAATCCACAGGTGATTGAAAATCAGGCGGGAAGAAAAACTGTCAAGCTGCAGATCCCAAAATATTCTGACAACAACAAAGCAAAGGATGAGTTTCAAAAGTCAATATACGCAGTTCTTGAATCCGCCAAGGCTTATGACTGCAGTAAAATCTGCATCAGCCTTGACCAGCGGCATGATTGGTCGTCCAGGAAATTCAATGTCCAACTCTTCATGGCGTTCACCGAGTACTTGTCACAAAAAGACCTCATTCCGATGAGTGTGACGTTCTGCACAGTTGATGCTGCTATTTCTCGGGAGGCATGTGATGATTGTCTAAACGCTGTGAAAAAACACAATATAATTGACGCAGATGAACAACTGGAAACATGTGTCGCAGGTAAGTAGCTTATTGTTTTTGAGAACAGTGTAGACACACATGTGGAAGACTCGGACCTATGACACCAAAAAAATGCCTATTAAAACAAAAATCCCATTACCCCACCCACTTGGTCTCGTACATTACCATCTTATATAAAGAAAGGTGGATAACATTGTGGCCATTATAGAAAGAGCCCTCTCGTTTCCGACTCGCACAAACACAATACACATCGATTAAATGTATGATTTCTGTCGCTGGCAATCGATAAAGGTATTAGGTGTGTGAATATATTCACTTCAAATCGCTCTTTCCAGCATTTATTCAGTTATTCGCATTTTGTATACACCATCCAAAGCGAAATTTGCGTGTACGAATCTCACACAGAATCGGAGGCCGTCCAGCGTGGATTATCGGTCATATTTGACCAATAACTGATCGCCAGCTCAAACTAGAGTGGTGCACCATGACCATATACATTAGCAACTCCAACCATACAAAGTTCGTCCAATTATGATCGTTCACCGATCTAAAAAACACCTTTTTAGCTCACCTGAGCGAAGCTCATGTGAGCTATTGTTACCGCAATGTGTCCGTCGTCCGTCGTCCGTCGTCCGTCGTCGTCCGTGAACATTTTCAAACGTCTTCTCCTCAGTAACCATTGGGCCTATTGTCACCAAACTTCATGATCATGGTCCTTAGGTAGGGGGATTACAAAATTGTTAAAATAACGTCATTGTGTAATCCAAGATGGCCGCCGTCTAAAAATAGCACTAATTCTTCAAAAATCTTCTTCTCAAGAACCGCCAACCGGATTTCGACAAAACTTGGAAGGAATGATCGATGTACAATGCTCTTTCAAAGTTGTTAAAATGGTGACCCTGAGGTCAAAACTGGGCGTGGCCCTTGGGGTCAAATTGGGGTCAAATTTTATTTTTGACCGAATATGGTCATGTCATATATCAAATTGAAGGTATCAAAGAGGCGATCACTCTGGTGCATTTTTTGTCGAAATCTGATGGTTATGTCATCCAAGATGGCCGCCGAAAGGTCAAAAGGTCGTTCTTTTATTAGAGATTTCAAAATTCTTCTTCACATGAATTGCTTGGCCCATGGTAGCCAAACTTAAAAGTTATGGTCCATGGGTGAAGCCTTTTCAGATTTATTAAAATGGAGGTCATCGCTAATCCAAGATGGCCGCCGTCTAAAAATAGCATAAATTCTTAAAAAATCTTCTTCTCATGAACTGCTGGCCGGATTTCGACGAAACTTGGTAGGAATGATCAATGTACAATGCTCTTTCAAAGTTGTTAAAATGGTGACCCCAGGGTCAAAAATGTGCGTGGCCCGTGAGGTCAACTTGGGGTCAAATTATATTTGTGACCGAATATGGTCATGTTATATATCAAATCGAAGGTATCAATGAGGCGATCACTCTGGTGAATTTTTTGTCGAAATCTGATGGTTATGTCATCCAAGATGGCCGCCAAAAGGTCAAAAGGTCGTTTTTTTATTAGAGATTTAAAAAGTCTACTTCACATGAACCGCTTGGCCCATACACATGAACTCAATGTCACATTCTCCTCTGGTGTTCATGGAGTCAGGTGAGCGAATTAGGGCCATCATGGCCCTCTTGTTTCTACTTTCATTCATGATTCGCGTACTATCAGATTATGTCTTCCGGAATCCCGAAATAGGTTGAATGACATCATACAGTTTAGAGTTAGCCAATCAGAGATGTTCTTTACATAGACGCTTCCGGTTGTATTATGGAAGATGGTGCATTGACCCTGTTCCAGATAATGAACGAAATTAGACAAACAAGTGTTTTTTAGATCGGTGAACGATCACAATTGGACGAACTTTGTATGGTTGGAGTTTCTAATGTATATGGTCATGGTGCACCACTTTAGTTTGAGCTGGCGATCAGCTATCGGCCAAATATGACCGATAATCCACGCCGGACGGCCTCCGATTCTGTGTGAGATTCTTTCGTACACACAACTTTCGCTTTGGGGTAATCAAAACGCGAATAACTCAATAAATACTTGAAACAGCGATTTGAAGTGAATATATTCACACACCTATATACCTTTATCGATTGCCAGAGACATATTTCATACATTTAATCGATGTTTATTGTGTTTGTGCGAATCGGAAAAGAGAGGGTTCTTTCTATAATAGCCATATTTATACCCACCTTCTATAAATAGAAGATGGTAATGTAACAAGTGGGTGGGGTAATGTTATTTTTTTAATACGCATTTTGTTGGTGTCATAGGTCCGAGTCTTCCACCTGTGTGTAGACCCATAGGAATCGGAAGTGCTACCGTATGGTCAATACTTTGATTTTCTGTTCTCGTTATAGAGAAATGACAGGTGGGAGCATGCGATGGGTAATTTAATGATCGGGATTCATCCTGGTTTGGCCCTCATGTACGTCTTTGGCTTTCTTGTATGTGAGAGCTGAATCTGGCTGTACCCTAGTGAAAATGTGAACGAAATCCCATTGAAATCCCAATGGGATTTCAGTGAAATCACAGTGTGATTTCACTGAAAAATTTGGTTGAAATCCCAATGGGATTTCAGTGAAATCCCATTGGGATCTCGGTGAAATTTCACTGGAATTTCAGTAAAATCCCACTGTGATCCTGGTGAGATCTTGTTAAAATCCCACTGAAAAATTTGGTTGAAATCCCCACTGGGATCTCGCCAGATTTCAGTGAAATCCCACTGAGATCTCATTGGGATTTCTCAAAATTTCACTGGGATCTCGCCAGATTACAGTGAGATCCCACTTTATTTCAGTGAAATCCCACTGGGATCTCGCCAGATTTCAGTGAAATCCCACTGAGATCTATTGGGATTTCTCAAAATTTCACTGGGATCGCCAGTACAGTGACCACTATTTAGTGAAATCCCACTGGGACTCGCCAGATTTCAGTGGGACTCATCGGGATTTCTCTATTTTACTGGGATCTCACCGATTACAGTGAGATCCCACTTTATTTCAGTGAAATCCCACTGGGATCGCCAGATTTCAGTGGGATCTCATCGGGATTTCTCAAAATTTTTGGGATCTCACCAGATTTAGATCCCACTTTATTTCAGTGAAAAATAACTCGAACTAGAATTAACTCTTAATGTAAATTTATCCAAGTTATGGATACATGTCTGCGGCCGGCTTCACTTTCATATTTCAGTTCATGTTTTTTTTAGCCTTTTTTTTCTCTGCATAAGTCTTCAGTCCATTTGACAAGGTTTTTATGTTTGTGAATGTCCTTGATGCAACGTCTTGTGTAGTCAGGTTCAGAGACTGGCAGTATGGGCCGGGATAATCCATGCTCGTCTTTCACTGCTGAAAAATATATGAAATTGTGTGGCAGAGCGACGGTAGTAGGGAAAGAAGTGGGTTACAGGTATTAATGGCACCCCCCGGCCCCTCATAATTAGTGTCTGTGGCCGGAGAAATGGGCTTATGGGTTTTGTGTCTAGTGTAGATTCAGATCAGCCTGTGCATCCGCAGTCTGATCAGGATCTGCACTGCTAACAAATCCCATATGCCCCATTTCTCCATTCACAGCTACAAATGAGGATATATAATTGCAAGTTAATTTTTGTTACCTATGACAATGTTTCATTGCCTCCAAAATAAAACAGTTTGCTTTTAAAAATAAAATACATGTTTCAAAACAACATTTAATGATTTATGTCAATATTTTAGAAGAATAGTAAAGTAAACTTTAAATTCACTTAAAATACCCATTTGTGAACTTCGATGTGCATAAATTATGCATATTTAGTTAATACCCAACTGAAATATCACGAAATTCGGGTTCCGGTAACATCGATTGGAAAAAGTTGCAAAAGGACGAAACTACGTAGGTACGAAATCGCGGAAATTCTCCAAGATATTTACGGATTTTGTTTACGTTTTTTACAATAGAGTTAGCCAAATCAGATTGAAATAAATAATTAATAATGTAATAAACATTATTAGTTGTTCTCGACATCAAAGGATTCCATCAGAATATATTGATTTCGTACGTAAATCGTAGAAACAAAACTTTCGCACTTTTCGTCGAAGCAGAAAGTTGCAATCATCGGCCTTTCGGATGGCAATTTAATGATAATTTAAACCGTTTAAACATCATATTTGTGACAGAAAACATCAATAAACTACAGTTAAGTATACTTACCTTAAATTTACAACATGTCTGGTAACAATCAACGCTTTGTAGATCGAACTGTTGGTAGATTTTCTCAACCAGGTATACCGCGAATAGGATTTTGATTTTCCAAAATGGCGCCCGCGTGCGAGTGGACAGAATTTGCGCGGAAGGGTACATTTGAAAAATTGAATGCGAAGTTCAATATTAGGTTCCGAAACACAAATTTAGTATCAAATAAAAGATATTTCTTTGTAATTTTCATAAATATATGCATAATATGGATAATTTAATGATTTGATGGGCGACGAGGCCGTAACTTTTGGGATTATTTACGTCGCGTAGGCAAGTCCTATGTTAATTAGGCAAATGTCTCGGTGTGACGTCATTCAATTTTTCTGTCAATCAAAATCCATCTCATGAGATAAATAGCCCGCAAATAATTTCTAAGCGGTAGCTAGTACCAAAGCACTCGCAGACATTGCACATTTTTATCAGTGGGATCGAGTTGGTTAATCCCCAGTTAATTATCCAATTAAGTTTAATACATGATAAAACAATATTTATGACACATAATTATAATACAGTGGCTTCGGAACGTGGGCAGCAGCAGGGCTGTACAAATCGGCACGCCCGACGCCCGAGGGACAAGTCGGTTTTGGTCTCGGGCAAGTGGCTCTATGCTGAAAGTTAGTCCCGGGCAAGTCACTATTTTTCCGTTGAAACGTCCCGCCACAAGCCTGTTTTCTTCACTAGACTAATCCTAAATTGTAACATTTCATCGATCGATAACGCCTAGGGCGTGTGTCGGCTTCCCTGTGGCGATACACACTTACACAGAAGCTACTATACTGTGTATATAGCAAGAAAAGTGATATACTAGCTGTGACCCTGATTAGATTAATTTATTCGAATTTGAAAGCATAATCCCATCGACAATTCCGCATGAACTCTGAAGTTTGTGTCAACTTGTCAACACCATTTACGGAAAATATTTTGGAAATCGATATCGGCGAAATATGGCGATAGACCTTTCGGAATACACATTTACGGGTATGAAATTATTAAAAAAAAATAAAATATTTTTGTTATTTCTCAATGAAAGTATTCGATGTGACCACTCATTTGAACCGTCTCGACGAGACGGAATAAATGGTGGTCGCGGCATATACTTCTGAGTTCATAGAAGGAAAATATTTGTCCGCAAACATAAGTGTATCCTCAGCATGAAATGGGTTACTGCATGATTGCCCCGTGATGCGATGATGAAAGTCGCACGTTCGCGACGTCTGTGGGACATCGAAAAGACGTGTTGACCAATCAGTAACATTTCAAAACATAGCCTAAGGTCACACAGTTTACTTTACCAGCCTCGTGCTGAATGAGGTCGTACAATAAACACCTGTACACACAGCTGGGTGTATCGATTTTTTTGCACAAAGCATCACACAAATCTCGTCTGTGTAATATGTGTCGGGTGTAATCGCATCTGGATTTGGAATTCATATATCCCCTGGCACGGATACTGCACTGTATGCATATTAACATGATTACCTGATTAAAGGTATTACATTTGCTAACATACTAATAATAATTATTTCATGTACTTTGAATGTCGTTGTTTGAATAAACTTACAGAAATCACGAATCAACTAATTACATGATGACTACGACGTCTGACGATTTTTTTTTATTTATTTGATTTTTTTTCCTTTTTCTTTATTTTTTTAATATTTGTTTGTGATCCACGAGATACCCGCGTTATAATGGAGATCGCGCTATACGCTATACGCGATCGCGTTATAATGGAGCTGCAGTGTAATTAGCGAATTAACAGCTGTTGCCAACAAAAAAAAACTGAAATTTCAAAAAGTTTATTATTTACCGTTCCGCGAACATACTGATAGACATTAAATATTGTAAATATAGACGTGATTTCATCTTCGAGACGGTCAAATGAGTGGACTCCCGGAATATGTATACGTAAATTATAATTTCCAGGACAAGTCACTTTTGTCAAGTCACTTGTCCGGGACAAGTGGCGACCGCCCCCTCAATATTTGGACAGCAAAAACAATTTTTTTTTTTTTTTTTTGCTGCGAGTTTGGGATCGGGAAATGATCATTATTTCATTGAAATCTCGCTGAGATTCTAAGTGAAATTTCACTGAGATTCTCAGTGAAATTTCACTTGGAAGCTGAACCGGGAATTCACTGTGATTTCACTGAAATTCAGTGAGATTTCATCGAATTTCACTGAGATTTGGAAATAACACCGGGATATGATAATCTCAGTGAATTTCACTGGGATTTCAGTGAAATCTCAGTCACATTTTCACTAGGGTATCCCTTATATGAGTAATATGATTAATCGTAATCCTATTACGTTTATGGGAATGGGCCAAGTGGCTTTGATGTGGTATGGACCTGGCACCAGGTCAGGTTATTCTAATTTCAGGGCTGAATATATTTATGTTTTCGATGTAAATATTCTGTTATTATTTTGGGATTTTCTCCCCTATGTACTAGGTTGAATACGGGATCGAACCCGTTTGCCCGGCCTTAAATGACCATAGCTGTTGATAGGCCATTAAACACCAACAACAAACAAACATAATATAACTTTAATATTACTTTACGGATTGCTTCAATATTTGGACACTTGATACATGTGACAGGCTCGTAGCCAGACCTGTTTGAGGGGGGGTCGTTTTGAAGGCCCAATGGGGCCTGAGGTATCTAGGGGGGTCAGGGGGCATAACCCCCCTGGGAAAATTTGAAATATAGGTGGTCTGAAACGCAATTTCCTGCATTCTCCGCAACGGCTGAGCTAACTGTGACCTTCCATACCCGATTTTTTTTTTTTTTTGCTGAAAAAGTGGACCTCGAGGCTGGGCGGGGGGAGGGGGTGGGGGTGGGGGTCGTCCGACCGCCGCGACCCCCCTGGCTACGGGCCTGTGTGAGCTATTTGAACACATTCGTGCTGCCATTAACATAACCTTGACCTTTTTCGTGCCCATGATCATGTTCCGGTCAAATGCTTAGGCGGAATTCTTGTTTTGACTTAGTATTTACCAGGAAAAATTAAGCTACACAAATGCCATAAGCCCCATTTTTCACATTGCAGCCACCTTTATCCCTAGTTATGTCCCCTATCTAATAGCAGGGGTCGGGGTGGACATATTGCGTTGCTCTTGAGGTTCCGTAAGTCCATCCGTCAGTCCGTGTACATTTACGTTGAAAAGTTGAAAAGTTTGTACGAGTTTCTCCTGTTAGAGTCCAGTATGCCATGGGGACATATCCGTGTTTACAAACATAATGTCTAGTCTGTTAGTAGGGAGATAGAGAATACCAGGCTAGTGTCATTTGATATCAAGTTTATAGGCAAGTCTAGGAAACTCTGAGGTTCGCCGAGTTCCTACTACTTCTAAGACGAGCCTGATAAACTTGATATATAAAAACACTAGCATGGTATACTATTTATCAGGTATCGTTTTATGCTACAGAATGAGCAACTATGACATGATTTTTGTTGAAAATAACTTGTTTATGTTGCATCATTACAATCAGTCATTCGTTAACGTCATGTGACACCGATCGACGAATGAAACAACAGTTTTCAATTTGTTGTTGCCCGAATATTCGTCTCAGCCTGATACAGCATTATTTTATCAGTCAGTACGTATTCGGTCAGTACAAAGCTCATTGCCTGATAAATAGTGATTGCCGGTCTTAATGTCTAATGGTGTACGAACGTGGTCAAAACTAAACTTACAGGTGCACCTATTAAATTTTACAGGTGTACCTATATTTTACAGATGTTAAATTTTATATCTGCACCTGTAATTTTTGTTTTGACCCCGTTCGTACACCATACCGTTCGTACACCATACTGTCTGCCCATTTATCAGTCTGTCAGTTGGAAGTACTGAACAGATCAGGGGGCCGTTTCACTAAACTTTGTACGACTAAAATGTTCGTAAGTGCAAAATTATGATAGTCTGTAAATTTTACATTAACAATGTTTTCTTGTAAATAAGTATTGCGTTTATATTTATTGAGCTTATGCTCAATAAATGTAAATCCATCAATTGAAATTTACAGAAGATCCTAAATTTGCACTTACGAACATTTTAGTCGTACAAAGTTTAGTGAAAAGGGCCCCAGACTGGGTGTTATCTGCCACTTTGGTACATTTGTCTATGTCTTTTTACTTTACAGCCCCGAGAGTTGTCAAAGATTCACTGGCCAAGATTCAGGTAACTTCACACAGAGCTCCATTTGTATCTAAAGCTCAAATGTGCCTGAAGAAATGGAGCTTATGGGATTTGTGACCAGTGTAGATCCTAAACAAATAGCACACTCCTGTAGCCTGATAATGACCTCTATTGATTGTTACTAGCATGACGGGTGTTTCCTTGATGGAATTGCGAACAGTGCAGATCCTGTCAGATCAGACTGTACGGATGCAAATAAGTTAATTTTCAATTTTGTAGAGCCTTTTTTGTATTTTGTGTAATTTGTGCCAATACATAGAGAACACCAGGCTAGTGTCTTTTGATATCAAGTTTATCAGGCAAGGTTAGCAAACGTGTCAGAATTTCGAGACTCATTGAGGAGTTCCTACCAGTTCCTAGCTGAGCTGAGTGGTACATGTATTTTTATCCCATTGTGTGTCGAAATATAGGGATGCAAAAGTCGTCCGTCCGTCTGTCCGGGCAACCAACTGGGAGGAAGGGGCCATTGGGAGGAGTATAACACAAAAGAATCCTTCGATTTATTCTGTGTGGCCCCTTATTCTATTCATAACAAGGGGCCATTTCTATTGTTCTAGAAAATCCATATCGATGGAACGTCCGTCCGTCCGTCTATCTGTCTGTCACGTTTTCCATGTGCGTGATTCTCCATTCTGCTATAGCTTCTTTAGTGTATGACTGATTGGCTTCAAACTTCATGTACATGTTTATTATCATCCATACTTTCATTCCCCAACCCGCCTATTCTCCCCGTGCCCAATGTTAAGGTCAAATAACTTTTAAAATTCACATTCAATAGATTTGTGCGTGTTTCTCTATTCTCCTATAAATTCTTTAATGTATGCGCTTTTGACTTGAAACTTCATGTGGATGTTTCTCATCATACATATTATCATTTCCCGCCCTCCCTTGCTCCCCCACCCCCAAGGTCAAGGTCAAATAGCTTTGAAATTTCACATTCAGTAGATGCGTGTGCGTTTCTAAAATTCACATTCAGTAGATTTGTGCGCGTTTCTCCGTCCCTACAACTTAGTGTACATGTGATTGACTTGAAACTTCATGTGCATGTTTCGCCCCACCCATGCTCCCACGCCCAAGGTCAAGGCGAAATAATTTTGAAATTTCAGTATATGCATGCGCGTTTCTCTATTCCCTATAACTTCTTTACTTCATGAGCGATTGGCTTGAAACGTAATGTGCATGCTTCTCATCATTATCCCCCCCCCCCCCCCCCCCCCACCGCCCACCGCAACGAGTTGTGGGTGGGTATACTGGAGTCAGGTGTCCGTCCGTCCGTCACTTAACTTAACATCAGAGAAATATTGTTATAACTTCTATTTCCTTCATCTAAAATGCTTAATATTTAACACATGCATTCCTGTAAGGCTCTACTACTATGCTGCGCCAAATCCACGACCGTCCAACCCCGCTGATCCCAAGGTCAAGGTCAAATACTTGGTCTCTTTACAAAACTTAACATCAGAGAAATAAGTTATAACTTCTATTTCCTTCATTGGAAATTCTTAATATTTCACTTGTGCATTCTTCTAAGGTTGTACTATCATGCTGTGACAAATCTACGACCGTCCAACCCCCGCTTATCCCAAGGTCAAGGTCGCATCATTAGTCTCTTTACAAAACTTAACATCAGAGAAATATGTTATAACTTCTATTTCTTTCATCGAAAATTCTTAATATTTCATGCATGCATTCCTCTAAGGCTCTACTATCATGCTGTGACAAATTCCCGCTGATCTCAAGGTCACATACTTAGTCTCTTTACAAAACTTGACATCTGTGAAATCGGTTATAACTTCTATTTCCTTGCTCTGATCTACTTCATATTTCACACACGCATTGCTCCAATGGACCTCTACCACCATGTGACAAATTCACGTTCATGCCGCTCCCGCTAAGCCTAGCATCAAGGTCAGAAGCCCACACACTTGGAAATTTTTTACATATTTTAGGGGTACCTGGGCCCATGCGGGGGGTATTCTGTAAGCCTCGCTTACTGACCAATCTAGTTTGTAACTGGTGGCACTGTTGTTAATTCTAACATTTGTTTTCTTCGATCATGTCCAGTAGCTACAACTAGATTTTGGATTTTAGATTTTCAAAATATTTTGTTTTCATCTTTGCCGTACCCCACCATCGTTTTAACCCTTTCAACACTACAGGCCTGTATAGTGGTATTGGCAAAATATGTAGATCCAGATGAGCCGGCTTGTGACAAGTAGTCTCATCAGGATCCACACTTTTTGCAAGTAATTTTCACATTTTTGAGAACAAAAGCAACCCATTTTCATAAATGGACTAGTCTGAAAATCATTTTGTGACAATTGGATTGGTTGCAAAATTAACATATCAAAGTCCATCCCAATTACTTAGGGGTGAAAGTGTTAATTTGAGCCATGCTGACAGACACTATAGTCCCATGCAATAATTATTGCAGGCTGATGTCATTGTGAACACCACAGGGTATGCCTTGCAACTTGACTCGGGCCATGTTTCTAAGTCTCTCTTGACAAACGCCGGGCCCCGTCTACAGGAAGAATGCAATAAGAAATGTACAAAGGGAATACACTTCGGAGAAATTGTCCATACAGCGGGCTACCGGCTCAACTGTAAATATGTTCTCCATGTGGCATTGGATGGATACAAGGGCAAGTCGGTATGTTTCTATTTTTATACACCTGTCCATCCGTCACATATCTTGTAGTTGGTATGATGTTTTAGACCGTAATAGCTAGAAACTTGGTACTAGCTTCCTTATGGTGTGGAGATGCGCAGATGTGGATTTCGATTTTTGATTCGTCCTTCGGGTCATGGACTCGCTGTTGGACTTTGAAATTTTGCCTTGTTATCATGAAACTTTGCACTATAATAGTTAGATGCTTGACATCACATGTACAGCTTCACTATGGTGTCTAGATGTGAAAAACAAAAAAAAAACATTTAGATTTTTTATTCAAACCTCCTGTTCATGGATTATCTCCCCATAAGGTCTTTGCAATATAATTTTTGTAAGCCATACAACGTTTACACCATAATACATGTAGCTCAAAGCTTAGCACCAGGGATGCATTTCACTAAACTTATGGTAGTCTGTAAATTTCACATTAACAAGTCTGCCTATGCCTATGCTCAATAAATGTAAATCCGTCAATTGAAATTTCCAGGCGATCCTAAATTTGCACTTACGAACATTTTAGTCGTACAAAGTTTAGTGAAACGGCCCCCAGGTGCTTAGCTGTAGATACGTAAAGTGAATTTCAATGTTTGACTAGACACATGGATCATAGTTATCTCCCCCTTTTGGACATGGAATATTACAATTATACATCTTAAAAAAGTAGAGAAATTGACATTGTATGCCAATGACATTCCCCGTGTCTGAGTTTATATCAAACACTCAATAGCACTGAAAATAATTCTCTGGGATTGTGATGTTTGATCAATTTGCAAATTTAGTTATAGTGCTTAAATAACCTACAGAAACGAGTGTGATGTTTGATCAATTTGCTAATTTTGTTGTAGTGCTTAAATAACCTACAGAAACTGGTGTTCAACTGCATGAGGAAGATGGCTGCCTTAAAATGTACAACAATTGCATTTCCTGCCATTGGCACCGGCAATCTGAAATATCCGAAAGACAAAGTGGCCTCCGTCATGTTTAGCGCTGTAGATGAGTTTATAAAGACTTACCCGGATAGTGGTGTACAAGATGTCATATTTGTTGTGTACGCCGGTGATACCGACACAGTCCAGGCAAGTATATATGAGACAAGCCATGTGATGTGCAATATCTTGAAAAATATTTACAATCACATCACATTTCGAAAATTGTACATGTATATAGAGATATCATCAGTCAATCCATCTATCCATCATGTTTTACATTCTGCTATAATTTCTTTATTGCATGAACGATTGACTTGAAACTCCATGTGCATGCTTATTTTCATCCATATTTACATTTCCTGCCCCACACATGCTCTGCCCATGCACATGGTCAAGGTCATATAACTTATAAATTTCTGTCCTGTAGATGCGTACGTGTTTCTCCTGCAACTTCTTTTCTGTATGGCTCGAAATGCGACGTCTCGTAATGTCGGGCTCGCACGAAATGGCGTCGTGGTCCCGATAATTTTCCCTATATGTTTAATGTATTTTACATGCGATGGCTCAAAATGCAACTGCTCGAAAAATGCGATCTCTCAAAATAATTGTCAAGTCCTGCCAACACATTTCTCGCTATTTTGCTATACGATGACTCGAAATTGATGTCGAAATTTGTGTTTGGCTGATTTTCACACCTCTGCGTCCGACATATTACGATCAAAGGCCGAGCCGCGCTCTACCTGTCTGTGAAATGTGATTTATTTTCAAGTGCAGTTAATTTCCTAAAGTGGTGCAATTTGATCATTAACGTTGTTCATGGCGATCATTTTCAATTTTAATTAAATAATTGCTGGTAATAAGCTTTTAATATGTGTCCACCCAAATGTCAGAGTCACATTGGAGTGAATTTCTAATTTACTATTTAAATCATATTTTTGTGTTGGAGATCATACTTACGCTTGTCTTACGCACGATAATATACGCACGATACTCTACCTACCAAATATTACACCTGTTTCCAATACCTTTTCGAGTAATCTGGTGAAAGGCCCACTGTGGGAGGATAACAGGAAAAGTTGGAGTTAAGCGGAAGTTGGACTTGAAGGGGAACAAATCAAAGTCACAGATTGTGAAGGAGTTGGAAATTTCGAACAGCACATTGTCCGCTTGGCTGAAAAATGCAGAGTCCATCAAAGATGGGTACAGAAACTGCGGTCCAAAACGAAAAACAATGAAGACAGGAAAATGGGACGAGCTAGAAGCGGCCCTGCTGAAATGGTTTACAAACGCCCACGACCAACGAGCCATTATAACGTGCGCCGTGATGATACAGAAGGCGGAACAGTTCGCGAGAAGTTTGGAAATCAAAGATTTCGAAGCTAAAACTGGTTGGCTCACACATTTTAAGAACCGACATGCCATATCCTTCAAGGCTATTTGCGGTGAATCAAAAGCAGTGGACGACAATAACGATCAGATGACAAGTTGGTACGACTGATTGAAGCTACTCTTTCAGCGATACGACGACGACGACGACGACATCTACAACGCCGAAGAAACAGGTATCTTTTACAAGATGCTACCGGACAAAACCCTGGAGTTTAAAAATGTTGACTGTCACGGCGGGAAGCGATCCAAGGAGGGCATCACAGCACTGGTATGTGCCAACATGAGTGGGATACACAAACTGCCACTCCTGATCATAGGAAAATCCGTGAAGCCCAGGTACTTTAAGAATGTGAAGACGCTGCCAACGGAATATACCAGCAGCAAGAAGGCGTGGATGACGTCTGGTTACGGGACGTCGACAAGGAGATCGGGAGACATAACAAGACAATTGTTATGATAATAGACAACTGCCCAGCCCACCCTCGGGTGAAGAACTTGAAGAACGTGGAGCTGGTATTCCTGCCGCCAAACACGACAAGCAAGACTCAGCCCATGGACCAAGGGGTCATCAACAATCTGAAGCGAGTGGTTCTGCGCCAGCAGCTTGACATTTTATTGAATCGACGACAGTGTTCCATCTTGGACTTTTATGACACACGTGACAATAACTAATCTGTGATTTACCAGTGATTGTGTGATAAGGATAAATATCATTCACCTACATCGATATTAAAAGCTTATAAAATGTCAGACGCATTTTGATATCTGCTCTGGCATTTTAATATTCTTTTGCTATCATTTACCTAGTGAATTCTATATTAGATTCTTCGGAAACTTTCAACATCATTTGTGGAAACTCTATTTATTGTTTTCCTTGTACATGTACATTATTTGTGAAATAAAAGTTATTATGCCCCCGCCACCGCATGGTGAGGGGGGCATATAGTGTTACCGGTGTCCGTACGTACGTAACGTATGTACGTTCGTACGTCCGTACATACGTACGAAACCTTAACCCTCGGGTAAATAGCTTATAATTTCTGTTTCCTTGCTCGGATCTGCTTGACATTTCACACACGCATTGCTCCAATGGTCCTCTGCCACCCTGTGACAAATCCACATTCGTGCTGCCTCCGCCAAGCCCAGAGTTAAGGTCACAGACTTGGTGCGTTCGAAACCTTAACGCTCGGTAAATGCCTTATAATTTCTGTTTCCTTGCTCGGATCTGCTTCATTTCACACACGCATTGCCCAATGGTCCTAGCCACCCGTGACAAATCCACATTCGCCGCCCCCCAGCTAAGCCCTGGGTCAAGGTCACAGACTTGGTCTCGAAACCTTAAAAACAAAAAAACGTGGGGTAAATGCCATAAATTTCTGTTTCCTTGCTCGGATCTGCTTGACATTCACACACGCATTGCTCCAAATGTCCTCTACCGCCCTGACAAATCCACATTCGCCCGCCCCCGCTAAGCCCAGGTCAAGGTCACAGACTTGGTGCGTTCGAAACCTTAACGCTGGGTAATGTTTCTTATAACTTTTCTGTTTCCTGCCTCGGATTGCTGAACATTTCACACACGGCCAATTTGTCCAATTTGGTTTCCTTCTACGCCCTTTGTTGATCCACATTCCGTCAAACCGCCCCGCCCCCTAAGCCAGGGTCAAAGGTCACAGGACTTGGGTGCGTTCGAAACTTAACGCTGGGTAAAATGCTTATAATTTCTGTTTCCTTGCTCCCATCTGGCTTACATTTCACCACACATTGCTTCCAATGGTCCTCTGCCACCTGTGGGACAAATCCCATCGTGCCAGCCCCCAGCTAAGCCAGGGTCAAGGTCACAGACTTGGTGCGTTCGAAACCTTAAACGGGTGGGGTAAATAAATGCCTTATATTTTCTGTTTCCTTTGCTCGGATCTGCTTCACATTTCACACACGCATTGCTCCAATGGTCCTCTGCCACCCTGTGACAAATCCACATTCGTGCCGCCTCCGACCAAGCCCAGGGTCAAGGTCACAGACTTGGTGCGTTTGAAACCTTAACACTCGGAGGTAAATGGCTTAATTTCTGTGTCTTTGCTCGAATCTGTTCACATTTCACACACGCATTGCTCCAATGGTCCTCTGCCACCCTGTGACAAATCCACATTCGTGCTACCCCTGCCAAGCCCAGGGTCAAGGTCACAGACTTGCTGCGTTCGAAACCTTAATGCTGGGTAAATGCCTTATTATGCCCCCGCCACCGAATGGTGAGGGGGGCATATAGTGTTACCGGCGTCCGTACGTACGGACGTACGTACGAAACCTTAACGCTGGGTAAATGCCTTATAATTTCTGTTTCCTTGCTCCCATCTGCTTCACATTTCACACACACATTGCTCCAATGGTCCTCTGCCACCCTGTGACAAATCCACATTTGTGCCGCCCCCGCTAAGCCCAGGGTCAAGGTCACAGACTTGGTGCGTTCGAAACCTTAACGCTGGGTAAATGGCTTATAATTTATGTTTCCTTGCTCGGTCTGCTTCACATTTCACACACGCATTGCTCCAATGGTCCTCTACCACCCTCTGACAAATCCACATTCGTGCCGCCCCCGCTAAGCCCAGGCTGAACGTCACAGACTTGGTGCGTTCGAAACCTTAACGCTGGGTAAATGCCTTATAATTTCTGTTTCCTTGCTCGGATCTGCTTGACATTTCACAACAACGCATTGCTCCCAATGGTCCTCTACCGCCCTGTGACAAATCCACATTCGTCCCGCCCCCGCTAAGCCCAGGGTCAAGGTCACAGACTTGGTGCGTTCGAAACCTTAACGCTGGGTAAATGCCTTATAATTTCTGTTTCCTTGCTCCCATCTGCTTCACATTTCACACACACATTGCTCCAATGGTCCTCTGCCACCCTGTGACAAATCCACATTCGTGCCGACCCCGCTAAGCCCAGGGTCAAGGTCACAGACTTGGTGCGTTCGAAACCTTAACGCTGGGTAAATGCCTTATAATTTCTGTTTCCTTGCTCGGATCTGCTTCACATTTCACACACGCATTGCTCCAATGGTCCTCTGCCACCGTGTGACAAATCCACATTCGTGCTGCCTCCGCCAAGCCCAGGGTCAAGGTCACAGACTTGGTGCGTTTGAAACCTTAACACTCGGGGTAAATGGCTTGTAATTTCTGTGTCTTTGCTCGGATCTGCTTCACATTTCACACACGCATTGCTCCAATGGTCCTCTGCCACCCTGTGACAAATCCACATTCGTGCTGCCCCCGCCAAGCCCAGGGTCAAGGTCACAGACTTGCTGCGTTCGAAACCTTAATGCTGGGTAAATGCCTTATTATGCCCCCGCCACCGAATGGTGAGGGGGGCATATAGTGTTACCGGCGTCCGTACGTACGGACGTACGTACGAAACCTTAACGCTGGGTAAATGCCTTATAATTTCTGTTTCCTTGCATCGCTTCAACCACACGCTGGGGGGCTCCAATGTCTTGCCACCCTGTGACAAATCACATTGTGCGCCCGCTAGCCCAGGGTCAAGTCACAGATTGTGCGTCGAAACCTAACGTAAATGGGGCTATAATTTCTGTTTCCTTGCCGGTCGCTTCACCCATTTCACACGCATTGCTCCATGTCCTACCACCCTCTGACAAATTCCACTTCGTGCCGCCCCCGCGCTAAGCCCAGGGCTGAACGTCACAGACTTGGTGCGTTCGAAACCTTAACGCTGGGTAAATGGCCTTATAATTTCTGTTTCCTTGCTCGGATCTGCTTACATTTCTCACACACATTGCTCCAATGGTCCTCTACCACCCTATCCCGTACAAATCCACATTCGTGCCCCCGCTGCAAGCCCAGGCCTGCAACGTCACAGACTTGGTGCGTTCGAAACCTTAACTCGGTATAAATGCCTTATAATTCTGTTTCCTTGCTCATCTGCTTCGACATTTCACACACGCATTGCTCCAATGGTCCTCTACTGCCGCCCTGTGACAAATCCACATTCGTGCCGCCCCCGCTAAGCCCAGGGTCAAGGTCACAGACTTGGTGCGTTTCGAAACCTTAACGCTAGGGTAAATGCCTTATAATTTCTGTTTCCTTGCTCATCTGCCTTACATATTTCAACTCGCATTGCTCCAATGGTCCTCTGCCACCCTGTGACAAATCACATTCGTGCCGCCCACCCGCTAAGCCAGGGTCAAGGTCACAGACTTGGTGCGTTCGAAACCTAACGCTGGGTAAATGCCTTATAATTTCTGTTCCTTGCTCGGATCTCCTTCACATTTCACACACGCATTGCTCCAATGGTCCTCTGACACCCTGTGACAAATCCACATTCGTGCCGCCTCCGCCAAGCCCAGGGTCAAGGTCACAGACTTGGTGCTTTCGAAACCTTAACGCTGGGTAAATGCCTTATAATTTCTGTTTCCTTGCTCGGATCTGCTTCACATTTCACACACGCATGCTCCAATGGTCCTCTGCCACCCTGTGACAAATCCACATTCGTGCCGCCCCCGCTAAGCCCGGGAGCCCAGGGTCAAGGTCACAGACTTGGTGCATTTGAAACCTTAATGCTGGGTAAATGCCTTATAATTTCTGTTTCCTTGCTCGGATCTGCTTCACATTTCACACACGCATTGCTCCAATGGTCCTCTGCCACCCTGTGACAAATCCACATTCGTGCCGCTCCTGCCAATCCCAGGGTCAATGTCACAGACTTGGTGCGTTCGAAACCTTAACGCTGGGTAAATGCCTTATAATATCTTTTTCCTTGCTCGGATCTGCTTCACATTTCACACACGCATTGCTCCAATGGTCCTCTGCCACCCTGTGACAAATCCACATTCGTGCCGCCTCCGCCAAGCCCATGGTCAAGGTCACAGACTTGGTGCTTTCGAAACCTTAATGCTGGGTAAATGCCTTATAATTTCTGTTTCCTTGCTCGGATCTGCTTCACATTTCACACACGCATTGCTCCAATGGTCCTCTGCCACCCTGTGACAAATGCACATTCGTGCCGCCCCTGCCAATCCCAGGGTCAATGTCACAGACTTGGTGCGTTCGAAACCTTACCGCTGGGTAAATGCCTTATAATATCTGTTTCCTTGCTCGGATCTGCTTCACATTTCACACACGCATTGCTCCAATGGTCCTCTGCCACCCTGTGACAAATCCACATTCGTGCCGCCTCCGCCAAGCCCAGGGTCAAGGTCACAGACTTGGTGCTTTCGAAACCTTAACGCTGGGTAAATGCCTTATAATTTCTGTTTCCTTGCTCGGATCTGCTTGACATTTCACACACGCATTGCTCCAATGGTCCTCTACCGCCCTGTGACAAATCCACATTCGTCCCGCCCTCGCTAAGCCCAGGGTCAAGGTCACATACTTGGTGCGTTCGAAACCTTAACGCTGGGTAAATGCCTTATAATTTCTGTTTCCTTGCTCCCATCTGCTTCACATTTCACACACACATTGCTCCAATGGTCCTCTGCCACCCTGTGACAAATCCACATTCGTGCCACCCCCGCTAAGCCCAGGGTCAAGGTCACAGACTTGGTGCGTTTGAAACCTTAACACTCGGGGTAAATGGCTTGTAATTTCTGTGTCTTTGCTCGGATCTGCTTCACATTTCACACACGCATTGCTCCAATGGTCCTCTGCCACCCTGTGACAAATACATTCGTGCTGCCCCGCCAACCGCCCAGGGTCAAGGTCACAGACTTGCTGCGTTCGAAACCTTAATGCTGGGTAAATGCTTGGGTTATTATTATGCCCCCGCCACCGAATGGTGAGGGGGGCATATAGTGTTACCGTACGTACGAAACCTTAACGCTGGGTAAATGCCTTATAATTTCTGTTTCCTTGCTCCCATCTGCTTCACATTTCACACACGCATTGCTCCAATGGTCCTCTGCCACCCTGTGACAAATCCACATTCGTGCTGCCCCCGCTAAGCCCATGGTCAAGGTCACAGACTTGGTGCATTTGAAACCTTAATGCTGGGTGAAATGCCTATGCCTATAATTTCTGTTTCCTTGCTCGGATCTGCTTCAAACACTTGGTGCGTTCGAAACCTTAACGCTGGGTAAATGCCTTATAATTTCTGTTTCCTTGCTTGGATCTGCTTCTCATTTCACACATGCATTGCTCCAATGGTCCTCTGCCACCCTGTGACAAATCCACATTCAAATATGCCTTGTTTTCTTTGGCTGCCAGCGGGGGCATTTGTGTGCCGACAGGCCACATTTCTAGTAATTTCTGTTTCCTTGCTCGGATCTGCTTCACATTTCACACACGCATTGCTCCAATGGTCCTCTACCGCCCTGTGACAAATCCACATTCGTCCCGCCCCCGCTAAGCCAGGGTCAAGGTCACAGACTTGGTGCGTTTGAAACCTTAACGCTGGGTAAATGGCTTGTAATTTCAGTGTCTTTGCTCGGATCTGCTTCACATTTCACACATGCATTGCTCCAATGGTGCTCTACCGCCCTGTGACAAATCCACCTTCGTCCTGTCCCTGCTAAGCACAGGGTCAAGGTCACAGACTTGGTGCGTTTGAAACCTTAACATTCAGTTAAATGGCTTATAATTTGTGTTTCCTTGCTCGGATCTGCTTCACATTTCACACACGCATTGCTACAATGGTCCTCTACCGCCCTGTGACAAATCCACATTCGTCCCGCCCCCACTAAGCCCAGGGTCAAGGTCACAGACTTGGTGCGTTTGAAACCTTAACACTCGGGTAAATGGCTTATAATCAAATATGCCTCGTTTTCTTTGGCTGCCAGCGGGGGCATTCGTGTGCCGACAGGCCGCATTTCTAGTTTTATTCTTAATTTGTTGTTGTTGGTTTGTGTCCCATAACAGCTCAACGGCATACGGCGATTTATTAAATATTCTGGGTTTCGTCCACTCGGAGTATTTAATAGTCTGTCGTAACTGTCTGCAACTGCTTCACCCAATACCTTGATACTTCACATGGGTGTTTATCATCATTGTCGCACCTGCTTGCTGAAAGCGCGATCCTGTGCCCTATGTCAAGTTCAAATTACTTTGAATTTTTTTGTTAAAGTTTTTTCGTGTACTATATCTCTGCAACTGCTTCACCCAATACCTTGATACTTCACATGGGTGTTTATCATCATTGTCACACCTGCTTGCGGAAAGCGCGATATTGTCGGCATTTTGGCGTACGTCCGTCAGTTCGTCCGTGTGTCCGGTTAAAGTTTTTTGGTTAAAGTTTTTCCATCTACTATATCTATTTTTTTAGTGTCCATGCCTCGCCCCAAGGCGCGACATGCAGGCCACGGCCATCTAGTCTACAAAAAGTGGGTATAATTATGTTATCCAAGTGTCTATGCTTGGAAAAAACCTGGCCTTCGTGGCTTTGCCTCGTTTCTTGTTTGTTAATTAAGTTTGGCAGAGTTTCTCCAATCTGCCACTGAGGCCACATTTCATGTTCCATCAATACATATCTTCAATATAACTTGAATGATGACTACCTTTTTTTGGCTGCCTTCTGTGGCATTTGTGCACCGACATTCCATATTTCTTATGTGCAATATTATGCTGGTCATTGGAACCAATAAGGTTGTTGTACCCGTTTTGTGGCCCCATGTAAAGTCTATGGAAATCTAATTAAAAAAAACCTACTCATAAAACAATAGCAACTTACATAAATAAACCACATGAATGTGATCTGTAAGTCTTTATGCAGATACTCCTACCAATAAAAATACACACACACCTGTAATATGCGTAATATGTAATATGCAAATAATAGACCAATTTTGATTCATTCGGCTCATATTTAATGGTGGGAATTGGCTCGGATACCTTCCATAATTTTGATGTAGCATATGTATATTTATGTCTATACACAGGTGTGTAAAATTCAAATTATACATGTAAAACACCAAAATGTTATTATTATGTTCTAACAACAGAATATGATGTGATTTTCTTGCTGGTATCATCTGCATAAATACTTATTGAACACATACCGGTATACATGGTTTATTGATGTAAGTCGCTATCAGTTTATGAGTAGGCTTTTTTATTAGATTTCCAACAACAACCTTAACAATTTTACCTTTAGTTCAATGTGAACATTATGCCAATGAGTAAACAAAACAGAGCCTTCTGCAGATATTGACCATGAACATTAGTTGACAAGTTACCGCATATTTCTGTTATAGTCCCATTGCTTTCACTTGTTCGAACTATCTGGTTAATTTTATCTTTCATTATTTCAGGCATTTGAGAATGTGGAAAGGCAGAAAGGTAAGGTAATCCCGTTCATTATTTCAGGCATTTGAGAATGTGGAATGGCAGAAAGGTAAGGTAATCCTGTTCATTATTTCAGGCATTTGAGAATGTGGAAAGGCAGAAAGGTAAGGTAATCCCGTTCATTATTTCAGGCATTTGAGAATGTGGAAAGGCAGAAAGGTAAGGTAATCCTGTTCATTATTTCAGGCATTTGAGAATGTGGAAAGGCAGATAGGTAAGGTAATCCCGTTCATTATTTCAGGCATTTGAGAATGTGGAAAGGCAGATAGGTAAGGTAATCCCGTTCATTATTTCAGGCATTTGAGAATGTGGAAAGGCAGATAGGTAAGGTAATCCCATTCATTATTTCAGGCATTTTGAGAATGTGGAAAGGCAGAAAGAAAGGTAAGGTAATCCCGTTCATTATTTCAGGCATTTGATGAATGAAAGGAAAGGCAGAAAGGTAAGGTAATCCCGTTCATTATTTCAGGCATTTGAGAATGTGGAATGGCAGAAAGGTAAGGTAATCCTGTTCATTATTTCAGGCATTTGAGAATGTGGAAGGCAGATAGGTAAGGTAATCCTGCCTGTTCATTATTTTCAGGCATTTGAGAATGTGGAAAGGCAGATAGGTAAGGTAATCCCGTTTCATTATTTCAGGCATTTGAGAATGTGGAAAGGCAGAAAGGTAAGGTAATCCCGTTCATTATTTCAGGCATTTGAGAATGTGGAAAGGCAGAAAGGTAAGGTAATCCCGTTCATTATTTCAGGCATTTGAGAATGTGGAAAGGCAGAAAGGTAAGGTAATCCCGTTCATTATTTCAGGCATTTGAGAATGTGGAATGGCAGAAAGGTAAGGTAATCCTGTTCATTATTCAGGCATTTTGAGAATGTGGAAAGGCAGAAAGGTAAGGTAATCCTGTTCATTATTTCAGGCATTTGAGAATGTGGAATGGCAGAAAGGTAAGGTAATCCTGTTCATTATTTCAGGCATTTGAGAATGTGGAAAGGCAGAAAGGTAAGGTAATCCTGTTCATTATTTCAGGCATTTGAGAATGTGGAATGGCAGAAAGGTAAGGTAATCCTATTCATTATTTCAGGCGCATTTGGTGAAAATGTGGAAAGGCAGAAAGGAAGTAATCCCGTTCATTATTTCAGGCATTAGAATGTGGAAAGGCAGAAAGGAAGGTAATCTTCATTATTTCAGGCATTGAAGTAATGTTGGAAAGGCAGAAAGGTAAGGTAATCCCGGTTTCATATGGCCCTTTTCATTTCAGGCATTTGAGAATGTGGAAAGGCAGGTAGTTAGGTTTAATCACCCGTTCATTATCATGCATTGAGAATGTGGAAAGGCAGAAAGGTAAGGTAATCCCGTTCATTATCAGCATTTGAGAATGTGAAAGGCAGAAAAGGTAAGGTAATCCCGTCATTATTCAGGCATTTGAGAATGTGGAAAGGCAGAAAGGTAAGGTAATCCCGTTCATTATTCAGGCATTGAGAATGTGGAAAGGCAGAAAGGTAAGGTAAATCCCGTTCATTATTTCAGGCATTTGAGAATGTGGAAAGGCAGAAAGGTAAGGTAATCCGTTCATTATTTCAGGCATTTGAGAATGTGGAAAGGCAGAAAGGTAAGGTAATCCCGTTCATTATTTGCAGGCATTTTGAGAATGTGGAAAGGCAGAAAGGTAAGGTAATCCCGTTCATTATTGCAGGCATTTGAGAATGTGGAAAGGCAGAAAGGTAAGGTAATCCCTTCATTATTTCAGGCATTTGATGTGGAAACAGAAAGGTAAGGAATTCCTGTTTCATTATTGCAGGCATTTGAGAATGTGGAAAGGCAGAAAGGTAAGGTAATCCCGTTCATATTGCAGGCAATTGAGAATGTGGAAAGGCAGAAAGGGTAAGGTAATCCCTTCATTATTGCAGGCATTTGAGAATGTGGAAAGGCAGAAAGGTAAGGTAATCCGTTCATTATTTCAGGCATTTGAGAATGTGGAAAGCAGAAAGGTAAGGTAATCCTGTTCATTATTGCAGGCATTTGAGAATGTGGAAAGGCAGAAAGGTAATAACCCGTTCATTATTGCAGGCATTTGAGAATGTGGAAAGGCAGATAGGTAAGGTAATCCCGTTCATTATTTCAGGCATTTGTGAATGTGGAAAGGCAGAAAGGTAAGGTAATCCCGTTCATATTTCAGGCATTTGAGAATGTGGAAAGGCAGAAAGGTAAGGTAATCCCGTTTCATTATTCAGGCATTTGAGAATGTGGAAAGGCAGAAAGGTAAGGTAATCTCGTTCATTATTTCAGGCATTTGAGAATGTGGAAAGGCAGAAAGGTAAGGTAATCCCGTTCATTATTTCAGGCATTTGAGAATGTGGAAAGGCAGAAAGGTAAGGTAATCCCGTTCATTATTTCAGGCATTTGTGAATGTGGAAAGGCAGAAAGGTAAGGTAATCTCGTTCATTATTTCAGGCATTTGAGAATGTGGAAAGGCAGAAAGGTAAGGTAATCCTGTTCATTATTGCAGGCATTTGAGAATGTGGAAAGGCAGAAAGGTAAGGTAATCCTGTTCATTATTTCAGGCATTTGAGAATGTGGAAAGGCAGAAAGGTAAGGTAATCCTGTTCATTATTTCAGGCATTTGTGAATGTGGAAAGGCAGAAAGGTAAGGTAATCCCGTTCATTATTTCAGGCATTTGAGAATGTGGAAAGGCAGAAAGGTAAGGTAATCCCGTTCATTATTTCAGGCATTTGAGAATGTGGAAAGGCAGAAAGGTAAGGTAAATCCCGTTCATTATTTCAGGCATTTGTGAATGTGAATGGAAAGGCAGAAAGGTAAGGTAATCCTGTTCATTATTTCAGCATTTGTGAATGTGAAAGGCAGAAAGGTAAGGTAATCCTGTTCATTATTTCAGGCATTTGAGAAGTGGAAAGGCAGAAAGTAAGGTAATCCTGTTCATTATTTCAGCATTTGTGAATGTGGAAAGGCAGAAAGGTAAGGTAATCCCGTTCATTATTTCAGGCATTTGAGAATGTGGAAAGGCAGAAAGGTAAGGTAATCCCGTTCATTATTTCAGGCATTTGTGAATGTGGAAAGGCAGAAAGGTAAGGTAATCTCGTTCATTATTTCAGGCATTTGAGAATGTGGAAAGGCAGAAAGGTAAGGTAATCCCGTTCATTATTGCAGGCATTTGTGAATGTGGAAAGGTAGAAAGGTAAGGTAATCTCGTTCATTATTTCAGGCATTTGAGAATGTGGAAAGGCAGAAAGGTAAGGTAATCCTGTTCATTATTGCAGGCATTTGAGAATGTGGAAAGGCAGAAAGGTAAGGTAATCCCGTTCATTATTGCAGGCATTTGAGAATGTGGAAAGGCAGAAAGGTAAGGTAATCCCGTTCATCATTTCAGGCATTTGAGAATGTGGAAAGGCAGAAAGGTAAGGTAATCCCGTTCAAAACTTATAAGACAAGACAAATAGTAGCTGTGACTGCAGAAATGTGGCTTATGGCATTTGCGACCAATGTAGATCCCAATCAGCCTGTGCATCCGCAGTCTGATCAGGATCTGCACTGTTCGCATTACCATCAATGAGAACACCCGTCATGCATCTAGCAAGCGTTGTAAATCGTTATCAGGCTACAGGAATGTGCTACTTGATCAGAAGCTACACTGGTCACACATTCCTTAAGCCCCATGTTTCCAGTCACAGCCACATATTTGTAAAACGGTGTATAATAGTAGTAGTACATCCTGGCGGCGGTGTCACTAAACTTTGTATGACTAAAATGTTTGTAACTGCAAAATTATGACAGTCTGTAAATTTCACATTAACAATATTTTCTTGTAAACACATGAGCACATGCTCAATAAATGTAAATCCATCAATTGAAATTTCCAGTCAATCCTAAATTTACACGAACATTTTAGTCATACAAAGTTTAGTGAAACGGCCCCCTGGTGTACAGGGTCTTAACGAGACTTATCACTGTAGCTATTGTTGTAAAGTCCATTTGTGGACAGTGATAATAATGATATATATCTGTCCCAGAGTCCGTCCTTTTGTTTCGCCCTCCATCTATAGCTGTGTGTCCATCTATAGAGCTCCAGATAAGGTGTGTATTGGTGTATTTTACACACTTATTTTAGCAGAATATGTATTGATTATCAAAAGTGGGAGTACAAAATACTCACAGCTATGTGAAAACACTGTTTGCAGCTCAAATCAGTGAATTTTATTTTTTTATCATTTGGAGCTCTGCATCTGTCCATGCATAGACTGTGTGTCAGTCCCAAATCTACTTTAAAAGTTTTAAAAGGCTTATATCTCTGCTACCATATGTCAGATATATTTTGAAAGTTCATACTCACCATCACAAAAAGGTGTTTATAGTTTGTGACGAGCAAAGCTGCCAGATCATCAGGGCACAGTCACATTAATTTAACTCCTTGCATGCCGGGAAATGTTTTGGCTATAAATAGTTCAAAAATAGGTGACGAAAATTTGTCATATATTTTTTTTATATCTCCCTGTAAATATAATGAATTTGTCTCGAAATTTTGTGAGAATTGACGCCTCAGCCAAGATCAGATGCAATTTTTTTGTAACATTTTGAGCAAATTTTGAAGGTGTTTTTAGCTCACCTGAGCGAAGCTCGTGTGAGCTATTGTTACCTCAATGTGTCCGTCGTCCGTCATCCGTCGTCGTCCATGAATATTTTCAAACGTCTTCTCCTCGGTAACCATTGGGCCTATAGTCACCAAACTTCATGGTCATGGTCCTTAGGTAGGGGGATTACAAAATTGTTAAAATGACGTCATTACGTAATCCAAAATGGTCGCCGTCTAAAAATAGCACAAATTCTTCAAAAATCTTCTTCTCAAGAACCGCCAACCGGATTACGACAAAACTTGGTAGGAATGATCGATGTACAATGCTCTTTCGAAGTTGTTAAAATGGTTACCCCGTGGTCAAAAATGGCCGTGGCCCATGGGGTCAAATTGGGGTCAAATTTTATTTTTGACCGAATATGGTCATGTCATATATCAAATCGAAGGTATCAACGAGGCGATCACTGTGGTGCATTTTATGTCGAAATCGGATGGTTATGTCCTCCAAGATGGCCGCCGAAATGTCAAAAGGGTGTTCTTTTATTAGAGATTTCAAATTTTTTCTTCACATGAACCACTTGGCCCATGGTAGCCAAACTTAAAAGTTATGATCTATGGGTGAAGCCTTTTAAGATTTGTTAAAATGGAGGTCATCGCTAATCCAAGATGGCCGCCGTCTAAAAAATAGCATAAATTGTTAAAAAAATCTTCTTTCTCATGAACGCTAACCAGATTTCGACGAAACTTGGTAGGAATGATCGATGTACAATGCTCTTTCAAAGTTGTTAAATGGTGACCCCGGGCCCCGGGGTCAAAAATGGGCGTGGCCCGTGGGGTCAAATTTTATTTTTTACCGGATATGGTCATGTTATATATCAAATCGAAGTTATCAACGAGGCGATCACTGTTGTGAATTATTTGTCGAAATCGGATGGTTATGTCATCCAAGATGGCCGCCAAAATGTCAAAAGGTCGTTCTTTTATTAGAGATTTCAAAATTCTTCTTCACATGAACCGCTTGGCCCATGGTAGCCAAACTTAAAAATTATGATCTATGGGTGAAGCCTTTTCAGATTTGTTAAAATGGAGGTCATCGCTAATCCAAGATGGCCGCTGTCTAAAAATAGCATAAATTCTTAAAAAAATCTTCTCATGAACCGCTAACCGGATTTCGACGAAACTTGGTAGGAATGATCGATGTACAATGCTCTTTTAAAGTTGTGAAAATGGTGACCCCAGGGTCAAAAATGGGCGTGGCTCGTGGGGTCAAATTGAACTCATTTTATTTTTGACCGAATATGGTCATGTTATATATCAAATCGAAGGTATCAATGGGGCGATCACTCTGGTACATTTTTTGTCGAAATCGGATTGTTATGTCATCCAAGTTGGCCGCCGAAATGTCAAAAGGTTGTTCTTTTTTTAGAGATTTCAAAATTCTTCTTCACATGAACCGCTTGGCCCATGGTAGCCAAACTTAACAGTTATGGTCCATGGGTGAAGCCTTTTCAGATTTGTTAAAATGGAAGTCATCGCTAATCCAAGATGGCCGCTGTCTAAAAATAGCATAAATTCTTAAAAAATCTTCTCATGAATCGCTGGCCGGATTTCGACTGAACTTGGTAGGAATGATCGATTTACAATGCTCTTTCAAAGTTGTGAAAATGGTGACCCCGGGGTCAAAAATGGGCATGGCCCGTGGGGTCAAATTGGGGTCAAATTTTATTTTGACCGAATATGCTCATGCCATATATCAAATTGAAGGTATCGATGAGGCGATTGCTCTGGTGCAATATTTGTCGGAATCGGATGATTATGTCATCCATGATGGCCACCAAAAGGTCCATTTATTCAAGATTTTGAACGTCTTTTTCTCAGGAACCACATGGCCGATACTGTCCAAACTTCATAGGAAGTTAAGATCCTTGGGTGAAGCATTTTCAGATTTGGTAAACTGATAGTCATCGCTTAATCCAAGATGACCGCCATTTAAAAATAGCACAATTGTTTTAAAACACATGAACTCAATGTCACATTCTCCTCTGGTGTTCATGGAGTCAGGTGAGCGAATTAGGGCCATCATGGCCCTCTTGTTTGGTTAAAGTTTTTCGTTATACTATATCTCTGCAACTGCTTTGCCCATTACCTTGAAACTGCACATGGGTGTTTATCATCATCTATATTTTCATTCTATCCCCCTCCCGTGCAGCCCGTATGCCCAATGTGAAGGTCAAATTACTTTGAAGTTTTTGGTTGAGTTTTTTGGTTAAAGTTTTTTGTTGTACTACACTGCAGCTCCATTATAACGCGGTCGCGTATAGCGCGATCTCCATTATAACGCGGGTCTCTCGTGGATCCCAAATTTTTTTTAAAAAAATCGAGAAAAACAAAGTAAAAAAATTAAAAAAATTAAAAAAATCCTCGGACGTCGTAGTCATCGTGTAATCAGTTGATTCGTGATTTCTGCAAGTTTATTCAAACAACGAAGTTCAAAGTCCATGAAAGGATTATTATTAGTATGTTAGCAAATGTAATACATGTACCTTTAATCAGGTAATCATGTTAATAGGCATATTTATTAATCAATTCAATTACACATAATTGTCGCTAATAAATGGTTGCTGTTCGATCGCCTTTCTTTTTCTTTACTCCCAGCACAGGTGGAAGACTCGGACCTATGACACCAAAAAAATGCCTATTACAAAAATCCCATTACCCCACCCACTTGGTCTCGTACATTACCATCTTCTCTTTATATAACATGTATAAGATGGTAATGTACGAGACCAAGTGGGTGGGGTAATGGGATTTTTTTTAATAGGCATTTTGTTGGTGTCATAGGTCCGAGTCTTCCACCTGTGACTCCCAGGTGTAATATTTAGTGTTCTATAAATAGACTGGTGTTTCAGCATTATCTGTGTATGGGATCACATGGTCTATTGTTTACACTGCAGCCCACGGCAATCTCGCTTAAATCGTAAATTTCATTCATCAATATGACTTGCAGAGTAAACAATAGATCACGTGACCCCACATCCTGAGATTATGCACGTATCAACCACATGAATAGGCAGGACACGTGACCATAGGCATTATATATTATCAATTAATCCGTTTAAGCGTTTGTTGATCGCGAGTAGTATACATTTTAATAAGCGTCTGTCTATCGCGAGCACTATACAACGCAATAAGCATGATTTTATAAATAACTCGTATTTTTAATACATTAATACATACAAGTTTGTATGTCATAGGCATTATTAATAATTACTTTAACTTCTGTTCAAATGACATGATTTTGTATGGGTCCGTTGCTAATGGAATTCCCGCAATAGTTGGTAACCGAAATGCGAATGATACCAGTAACCCGTGCAGTACCAGTACCCGTGCATGTCCCGAAATTTTATAACGCGGTCGGATTCGATCGCGGTTTGAAATCTAGGACCCCGACCACCGCGTTATAATGGAGCTGCAGTGTATATCTCTGCAACTGCTTTGCCCATTACCTTGAAACTTCACATGGGTGTTTATCATTATCATCATCTATATTTTCATTCTACCACCCACCCGTGCGCCCCTGTGCCCAATGTCAAGGTCGAATTACTTTGAAGTTTTTGGTTAAATTTTTTGGTTAAAGTTTTTGTCGCGCCTGCTTGCGGAAAGCATGATATAGTTGGCACTTTGGCATACATACGTACGTACGTACGTACGTACGGTTAAAGTTTTTGGTTAAAGTTTGTGGTTAAAGTTTTTTGGTTAAAGTTTTTCGTTATACTATATCTCTTTTTTTAGTGTCTATGCCTCGTCCCAAGGCGCGACATGCAGGCCGCAGCCATCTACTTAATTATTTAAGGCTGTAGATGTACAGAACAGTTTTCTGCCGTAAATATATCCTGTCCGTAGAACTCTGCCATAGTCTTCATTGCATGGTATCATCATTATCCAAAACATACAGTGCCCATTTCTTTTTACATATTTATTTGCAGAACATGTTTCTGATTATTACAGAATAGAAATTATGAATGATAATACTATACTTTTCGAGATTTGTCAGAATAATAGTTATTTTTGATAATATATATAAATAAATTAAAAAAAATGACCAATAAAAATGTATCACATTACAAAGTCATTGAAATATATTGTCTTGAATTTAGCTCATATTTGAATCAAAACTGATAATAAACCGCCAAAATTATTGTTGGGTTTGTTAAGGCAAAGCCTCACCATCATTCTGCAATAGAAATTGTCCAGATATAACACATACTTTCAAGGATAATGGTGCATAACATGTGAGTGATTAAAACATTGCATCTGATCTTGGCTGAGGCGTGAGTCCATTCTAATGGAATTCTGAGACATATTTGCAGGGAATAATAATAAAAAATCATTATAATGTGTTAGTTGTTTTCTCACCACTACCATGCAAAGAGGTAAATAAACTGTGTAACCATCCATTGCTGTAGCCGATTTCACCAAAATTGCAAAGTAATTTAATTCAATTTAATGATGAATTTATTAATGTTTATTACACAGAATTTAATACATTATCACAGCCAAAATAGCTGTGATAATGTAATAAATTCAGTATAATAATTCTGCATACTTTTAATCATGAAATACATGCAGTCGTTAGTTCTATATGAAATAATGCATTTCGGTAAAAATAAATGATTACTCCTTCAAAGTATACTTTGTTAGGTAGTCTGCTTAGAATTTTGGTGAAATCGGCTACAGAATTTGTCAGTATTATACAGATATCTAAAGATACTCATGGTGGGTGGTGGTTGGGCGAATGAGACGGCGTAAATTAACGGTATGGGTTCCTTCTTATAGGAATCACGATTTGCCTGGTTTGGCCCTCGGGTATGTTTTTATCTTCGGCTCTTTAGTTACTTGTGGGAGTTGAATTGGGTTATTGCCAATTTTAAAAGTAGTAAGAGTATTACTGATCCTACTGCTTTTGGGAGGGCCAAGTGATTCTGGTGTGGCGAGGACCTGGCATCAGATTAGGATTATTCTGATTTCAGGGCTGAATATATAGTTTTGTTATTGTAAATATTCAGTTCTGATTTTGGGATTTTCCCCCCATTTGTACATGTACTTACTTGTACAGGTAATATATGGGATTTAGTACTAAACCCATTGACCCGACCTTAAATGACCCTAGCTGTTGATAGGCCGTTAAACCCCAACAAACAAACAAACGAACAAACAAAGATACTCATGCTTTTGAAGTGGGGTGTACCCTGAATATTGTTTTGGAGTACATATAGTTGCCACCCTGTCCGTTCATCTGTCCGTCTGTCTAGAGTATTGGGCTACCTACTCCATGTATCTTTTACAGTCACAGTCAGCTGAATTGGCTTGAAACTTCATATACTTGTCATCATCGCGTAGAAATTAGTACTGGTATTAAGGAGTTTGAGTGGTACATCCTCTATCAGTCTATCTACTGAGTTTGCGCTACAACGTGTAAGTATCTTTCCTATCATATCAGCTACAGGTGCATTTAAATGAGCGGCACTGTTGGCAGGCTTCAGCAGAGACGTAAACATCGGCGGCACTCATATATTTACTTGTCATCATCACATAAATATTAGCATTAAGGTTTGTGAGTGGTACATCAGTGTTACTGTGTTCTTGTTGTAAACATCTTTCCTATCATATCAGCTGCAGGTGCCTTTAAACGAGTTGCACCGTTGGCAGATATGTAAACACCGTCGGCACTGATATACTTATTTATCATCACATAGATGTTAGCATCAGAGCTCCAGATAAGCTTTGTGTCTAAAGCGTACTATAGCCCCTGATTTCAAAATTACTTGATTACTTTTTCAAGTGAATTATTTATTTTCTTCATTACTAAGTAGGGAACAAATGATAAAGAAATATAACAAATTTAAACATTCACTTATTTGAGCTCCAAAAAGCAAACACTGTTTGCTTTTTGCAGCTAACTAAGTGAAATTTCAACTTAATGACAGTATTTTCACTACTCGATTTGAATATCAATGCGTATTTTCACATTGCTGTTCATATTTTGTACTCCCACTTTTGATAATCAATGTGTATTCAGCGTAAATAAGTGTGTAAAATACGCCAATACACACCTTATCTGGAGCGCTGTAGCATTAAGGATTTTGAGTGGTATATCTTCCATCTGTATTACTGAGTTCTTGTTGCAACATGTAAACATCTTTCTATTATATCAGCTACAGGTGCGTTTAAACGAGTTACACCGTTAGCAGGCATCAGCAGGGATGTAAACATCGGAAGTATAACTGCATCTGCCGAGTGTGGTAAATTAGCCATGGCGCGAGCTCAGTCAGTCATATATTTGTGGGAAAAAGGGACCATGAACAATGGTAAGGCTGCCTTTTTCAGATCCTCCAAATGTTGTCGTCTCGCCCACGATAGCCACGACTGTCTGTTCCAAATTTTCTGGCAACAAACTTTTGACTATTAAACACATTCAATCTAAAAACATTTAAATGTAAGTACTTTTTCGTCAATAACAAAAAAGTCACCCTCCCCAAAAAAATAATTATTTGAAGAAATTCCATCAAATATTCAATTAATTGCCACAAAACAGTTTTCCTATGGGAATTTAATGGTACATGCCCACTCAGTAGGCACAAAATGTTCTTTATACATGTATCAGAGACATAATCTGAGACATTTTCTGGCAAAATAAACATTCATTCACCATTACCCCACATATTGATTGGCATTATTATACATTTTATATCGGACGTAAATTTCAGGGGCAATAACCGTGTTTCCTTAACATGTTAACAGACATTTATTTGACCATGAATAAACTAATAACAACGCTAGGAAATTCTTGATTATTTTGTTTTGTGGGCGAGTTGCAAAACGTTTGATTTTGTAAAATAATAATACTCTAACCAGACTGAAAGAACAGCGTTACAACATAGACGTTTTTATTGTAAAGAGGGTATATTAGATCTAATTAGAAATATGCCAATAGTTCTACTTTACATACTTCATGGAAATTTATTTGAACCTCCATAACTTTGACAGTCAATATCCCGGTCCAGATTATAGAGATTATATCATGTATATAGACCGGTATATTGCCAATATGTTATATTAACATGGGTGGGATGGGAAGGGTTTATCAGTTTGGAGGTCAAATCGGAAAGGAACTGTCAGCTGTCTAATCATAAACGCATGCGCTGTGCCCACATTACTGATTTGCCCTCCCATCGATTCGCCCCAAACGTGCACATATCCGTGGTATTTCGTATCGGAAGCACACGTCTATCGATCCGTATTTATTTGGGCAAATAAAGACGGCTATTGCTTAAATTTGGCAATAGCCGTACTTATTTGACCACTAATAAACTAATAACAACGCTAGTAAATTCTTGATTATTTTATTTTGTGGGTCTTCCTGTTCTTTTTTTCCAAATTTATGACCCATATAATCATATATCAATTTGTGGAATCTATATGGCCACAGCAGCTCAACAATTTTTACAATACAAGGTGTACCTCATTCATGCCAAATATATATACCATAATAACGGCTGTAGTGATGCTGAAGAATTAGCCAACGGACAGTACCCAACTGGTTAGCCGTGGAGAAGGACAACCCCTGTACCGAGACCTCACCATCACACCAGTCATTGTCTGCTATAATTCCGCCACATCAAATTTATCAAATTTGTCCCCCAATTATAGCACCATCAACCGAATGTCACACGTTTGATCGTTTAACCCCAAGAGGACTAATGAGCAACAAAAAAAATCAAACAATATGTTACCTACCAATACAATGTTACTTATTAAAGTATGCACCCCACAAACATCAATGCACTGACTTACACCATTACGAGACCCACCAGACTCCGGTTAATATAATTATATCCTAATGATCTCCTTATTTTCAAAAAAAAATGTTGACAGCCAATCTGTATCTGTCAATCAAAATCTTATTTCCCTCCTGAGTCAGATGTGTCCGCCATGTGAATTCAGTAAATTTTCTTTCAAACGTTCAATATCTGGATGAGTCGTAATCCGACCCATTTCATATTTTCCTGTAATCGTTATAGCCGCACGATTAATTCTTTTTTGTTTGTTCTCCAATCGTGCAATACCACCAGGCTCACCCCCTCTCCATATTGATCGAGGCAAAATGTCAGACCATACAATTAGTGATGATGTGTACATGCTAAATATGTATTCCATATCAGAATTTAATCTGTCCAAAAACACACCAAGTTCTGAGTCCACTATACTGTTTCCTCCCACATGCAAAACGATCATAGCCGGCATAGATCTAAACAGCATTTCGTATTGTAGTTTCGGTAACAGCTGAGCCCAGGTCATACCACCCTGACCAAACCACATGACTTGTCTTCTGGTCAGACCCAAATTATTGAGACCTGAACATTCTGCTCCTGATGAGGCATTCCTCACCAGGGAATCCCCAACTATCCACACATCTGTAACATATCGAGATTTAATTATTATAAATGTATCACAAAAAAACGGCCAATAGCTCACCCTAATTTCAATTGTGTAATACTATTTGTTATCCATCATTGTGCCAGTATAAATTCCAGAAATAAGCTCAAGTAATACTGTTTATGATCAATCATTTGTTTTAATTAAGCCAAAAAATTAGAGAGTTCGCAGGTAATGCCAATTGTGTCCGGGCGTTACCCTAATCTCTAATTGTGCCAATATGAATTCCAGAAATAAGCTCCAGTAATACTATTTATGATCAATACTTGTTTTATAATTAAGCAAAAAATTAGAGAGTTCGCAGGTAATGCCAATTGTGTCCGGGCGTTACCCTAATCTCTAATTATCAATAATTTTAGCTCACCTGAGCGAAGCTCATTGTTACCGCAATGTGTCCGTCGTCCGTCGTCCGTCGTCCGTCGTCGTCGTCCGTCGTCCGTGAACATTTTCAAACGTCTTCTCCTCAGTAACCATTGGGCCTATAGTCACCAAACTTCATGATCATGGTCCTTAGGTAGGGGGATTACAAAATTGTTAAAATGACGTCATTGCGTAATCCAAGATGGCCGCCATCTAAAAATAGCACAAATTCTTCAAAAATCTTCTTCTCAAGAACCGCCAACCGGATTTCGACAAAACTTGGTACGAATGATCGATGTACAATGCTCTTTCAAAGTTGTTAAAATGGTGACCCTGGGGTCAAAACTGGGCGTGGCCATGGAGTCAAATTGGGGTCAAATTTTATTTTTGACCGAATATGGTCATGTCATATATCAAATTGAAGGTATCAAAGAGGCGATCACTCTGGTGCATTTTTTGTCGAAATCTGATGGTTATGTCATCCAAGATGGCCGCCAAAAGGTCAAAAGGTCGTTCTTTTAGAGATTTCAAAATTCTTCTTCACATGAATTGCTTGGCCCATGGTAGCCAAACTTAAAAGTTATGGTCCATGGGTGAAGCCTTTTCAGATTTGTTAAAATGGAGGTCATCGCTAATCCAAGATGGCCGCCGTCTAAAAATAGCATAAATTCTTAAAAAATCTTCTTCTCATGAACCGCCAGCCGGATTTCGACGAAACTTGGTAGGAATGATCAATGTACAATGCTCTTTCAAAGTTGTTAAAATGGTGACCCCGGGGTCAAAAATGTGCGTGGCCCGCCCGTGGGGTCAAATTGGGGTCAAATTTTATTTGTGACCGAATATGGTCATGTTATATATCAAATCGAAGGTATCAATGAGGCGATCACTCTGGTGAATTTTTTGTCGAAATATGATGGTTATGTCATCCAAGATGGCCGCCGAAAGGTCAAAAGGTCGTTCTTTTATTAGAGATTTAAAAATTCTACTTCACATGAACCGCTTGGCCCATGGTAGCCAAACTTCACAGTTATGGTCCATGGGTGAAGCATTTTCAGAATTGTTATAATGGAGGTCATCGCTAATCCAAGATGGCCGCCGTCTAAAAATAGCACAAATTCTTAAAAAATCTTTTTCTCATGAACCACTGGCCCGACGAAACTTGGTAGGAATGATCGATGTACAATGCTCTTTTAAAGTTGTGAAAATGGTGACCCCGGGGTCAAAAATGGGCGCGGCCCGTGGGGTCAAATTTTATTTTTGACCGAATATGGTCATGTCATATATCAAATTGAAAGTATCGATGAGGCGATTGCTCTGGCGCAATATTTGTCGGAATCGGATGATTATGTCATCCATGATGGCCGCCAAAAGGTCCATTTATTTATTTGAGATTTTGAACGTCTTTTTCTCAGGAACCACATGGCCGATGCTGGCCAAACTTCATAGGAAGTTCCGATCCTTGGGTGAAGCATTTTCAGATTTGGTAAAATGAGTCATCGCTTAATCCAAGATGACCGCCGTCTGAAAATAGCACAATTTTTTTAAAACACATGAACTCAATGTCACATTCTCCTCTGGTGTTCATGGAGTCAGGTGAGCGAATTAGGGCCATCATGGCCCTCTTGTTTATAATTAATCCAAAAGTTAGAGAGTATGCAGGCCATGCCAAATTGTGCCAGGGCTTTACCCTAATTTGTAATTGTGCCAGCCTATAAATTCCAGAAACATGCATGTAGTTTTATTGCAAAAAATTAATGCGAATTACCGCCATCTTTATTCACAATACATTATAGATATTGGTCTAACCTACACAATCATAATTATGTACCCTCCCCCTAGCTGTGCCTGGAAATTGCTGAGCCGCCAATTGCACCGACGGCTGCAAAACCGGTTCCACAGTCGGACAATTACACCGGCCATGTTGACCGTCATGGCAAATGGAGCACACATGACTATACCTACAATATCTGAATAAACATTGGCCCTTATTGAAATCGCTACAATATCTGCGCTTGTTCAAACCTAAATTATCATGACTGCGCGAAAATGAAGCGGTGTTTGCGGTGCTGGTCGACATAATTCTTAACCACAGCTCTGAATTAATTTTTGACAATGGGGCTTGGTTAATGGCTTGTCGCAGACGAAATTGTTCATCATATGTTCGCCTGGATGACACCCTGCCGCTTCCCTAATGATTGGCATATACTGTATTAGGCCCGCTGGATAATTATGTTTTTGAATATGGATGCTCATAAATATGAGAAATGCATCAGACCATCTTTCAATGGTGTTTACCTTATCGTTGCACGTTTTTTGTGCCTTCCCAACAAAACCGCCAGCGCCAATACGTAGAGCCCCACCACGTGAACAGAAATCTAACAACTCGTCACTGCCCTTCAATAACAGTGCCAAGTTTATGTATTGGTTATTCCAAATCTTTTCGCGAATTTGCATTGGCACATGGACCGCAAGGTCATCACTTGGGCACTTGGACACACCTGAACAATTGTCAGACATGGATAAAGGGAAACTTGTTGCATATACTATTGGCGATTCAGGTGCAATTGGCACTGATGTGCTTTGAGATAGAATGTCGGGGAATGGTATTACGGAGGACGAAACAACTGGGGGCAATATGATATGGGACGAGGTCGACGAAGCCAGTGTCGCTGGTGACAAGGTCAATGGGGGAGAATTTTGAATAGGCTGGGGCATTGCATTATTGTGGGGGAGTATATCAGCGTTCATTAATATGTCCCCGATGTCCACAAAGTGCCCCTCATCGTGCCCTTCCTGTCCGGGATTGTCACAGTGCGAATTCAAAGACACCGCCTCGACCGTTTCGCCACGCCTTTGTGACACAACAGCATCCTCCCCATCCTTTGTTGCTGCCCGCTTCAGAGCTCTCGCCCGTCTAGCATCTCCTCTCGGTTTTCCTCTTCCCGGCATGACAAATATTATGCGAGAATTATATATTTTTCAAGAATTAAATTGTACGTCTTATCAGTTTGGAGGTCAAATCGGAAAGGAACTGTCAGCTGTCTAATCATACACGCATGCGCTGTGCCCACATTACCGATTCGCCCCAAACGTGCGCATATCCGTGGTATTTCGTATCGGAAGCACACGTCTATCGATCCGTATTTATTCGGGCAAATAAAAACGGCTATTGCTTAAATTTGGCAATTGCCGTACTTACTATTTATTCTCTGTACCGGTATTTACTTTTTGATGTGCAATGATCATACTTTATAATTTGTCGAAAATACTATTTTTTCAAGTTAAATACTCATTTAATTGGTATAAATATTTACAAAATATATCTGTATAGCGGCACTCGTAATTTTTAGAACTGGTGGAATAGTGTCACAATTATACACTTATTTAATTCCTATAAAGATCATTTTGTGCCTACTGAGAGGGCATGTACCTTTAACATGGGGGCTAAAAGTATGTACAGTGGAACCCGTCTAAACCGAACACCCTGGGGACAGATTGAAAAGTTCGGTTTATAGGGGTTTTCGGTTTAGAGGGGTTTTCTATTTCCAGTTAAGGAAATGTATGTTTTCCATCGTTAACTCTTGGATTTGTATAGTATATACCATTATTACCATATTGAAAGCAAATGCGACGATTCTAAAGCACTCCCAACTTGCCATTTGTATGGAGAAATAAGAAATGTACCCCCAAATTACGCTCGGCTACCCAGTTGTGTAATTCCCAATAAACAGAGTGCAGATGACATGGGATAAAGGCCAATAAGTATTTTGTGCCACTGTGGAACTTTCTCGATCAGCTGGAGCGCTCTTTTAAGACCAGAATGTGTTTTTTTTATTGACATTGCAAATAGTGCAGATTCGCAAGGGGTATAGCAAATAGTGCAGATTCGCAATGTAATCTGAGTCTACGGTCTACACTGGTCGCAAAGAGCATATGACACATTTCGCGTGTGCTGTGTAGTTACCGCGAGCTGCTACAATAGCCCACAGGCTACAGTCACGAGTTTACAGCCTCGTTAAGTAATTATCAGATTATCTCAATTAATCGGTCGGTGGGTTCACAAATAATGTGCCGATTATTTTATTTCCGTAATTGTTACGTACGTGTATAATTAAATTGTGAACCATGCTATTGTAATGAGCTTGTAAAACAGCAAACATGTCTCGTATTTAGGTCGCATGTATTGAATCGATTCTTACCTTTGTAATGCTGCTTATGACGTTAAAAAAAACACGCCGCTTAGCGCATTACACACATGGATAGCGCGTAATTTGATAAATTTTGTTATTTCTTCCACACAAATGTCAAGTTGGGAGTCCGTTAGAATCGTCTCATTCTCGTGGCTCCGCATTTTGGGAACCAGAGCTGAACAATACTACCGGGAACCAGTCTATTGTAAACACGGTGTGATTTTGACACCCGCTTGAAACAACAACATTGAAATTGGGCGCGGTGTATTTCTTGGATGACATCCTGACAGGTGACCGTGTTTCGGTTTTCCGGTTATTTTAATTTTAACGCTGAAATATGGTTTTGGGACTTGAAATGGCGTCCGGATTACGGAGTAAAGGGGTTCCGGAATAGAGGGGTAGAAACTAATGTGTTTATATAGCAGAATATTCGGGACGTGGTAGTATGTTCGGTATAGCGCGAATTCCGGTATAGAGGGGGTCCGGTTTGGAGGGGTTCCACTGTATTTTCGTAATAATTTGGAATTTGTGGGCCGATTTTCAAAATCTAACTTTTGTTTTCTTAAGAGTTTCGGAGTTATTTTCGGACTCCACCTCCTTTACCCCCATTTTAAATTCCCATAGGAAAATATTTTTTTCACACTAAAATCAATATTTAATGGAATTTCATAAAATAAAAAAAATTGGGGAGGGTGACTTTTTTGTTATTGATGAAAATATGCTTACATTTAAATATATTTTGCAGTGAATGTGTTTAATAGCCAAAAGTTTGTCGACAGAAAATGTGGAACAGACTCACTCTGCGCCAGCATAAAATGTTTCACGTCGAAATGGGTTCCAGAAAATGTGGAATGCTACATTCATGAGATACTGCATAAACACATTTTCGCCTAGTAACCGGAAATACTGCATTGACTAAGTAGATATGAGTAGGTATACTGCATAAACACATTTGCGCCTAGTAACCGGAAATACTGCATAGACTAAGTAGATATGAGTATGTATTATTTCGTCAGGATACCGGCATTTTTCAACATGAAACATTTTAGCCCATGTGTTAGTGGGAAATGAGAGATTGCGGTCACAATTCCGGCGTAGGCGTTGTCCTCTTCATCATTGTAGGCGTCAAGGAAATGTTGCATATCTCCTGATAAGTTGGTCAGATCTCTACCAAACTTCATCACCAGCTTCCTCACGTTGGTCTGTGTTGGGTTATTTGGGTGACATTGACCTACTTTTTAGTTGGTTAGACACTTGCCAGCAATCACCCTGTTTATAGCAATATGACCAGTAGCTATATGTCACTGGAAAATTTGATGAACACGGTATATTCATCAGTCATATATGGATGGGGTGTGGCCAAGAGGTTAGAGCCCTGGCCTTCACTACCAGAGGTTGTGGGTTCAATCCCTGCCCTAGGTAGGGGTGGGGTGTGGCCTAGAGGTTAGAGCCCTGGGGCCCGTTTCACTAAACTTCGTAAGACTAAGAACTTCGGAAGTGCAAAACTAATATTTACTGCACAGTTGCCACTAGTAGTAGATTCTGACAAACGTTTGGTGGATTTGTTCACATTCAATGAATCTTGCATGTTGGTAAACTATTGTAGCTTTAATGCAGCACATTGAGGTAGGGATGGGGTGTGGCCTAGAGGTTAGAGCCCTGGACTTCACTACCAAAGGTTGTGTATTCAATCCCTGTACTGGGTAGGGATTGTTCAGTCCCTGCCCTAGGTAGGGATGGGGTGTGGCCTAGGGGTTAGAGCCCTGGACTTCACTACCAGAGGTTGTGGGTTCAATCCCTGCCCTAGGTAGGGGTGGTGTGTGGCCTAGAGGTTAGAGCCATGGACTTCACTACCATAGGTTGTCGGTTCAGTCCATGCTCTAGGTAGGGATGGGGTGTGGCCTAAGGGTTAGAGCCCTGGACTTCACTACCAGAGGTTGTGGGTTCAATCCCTGCTCTAGGTAGGGATGGGGTGTGGCCTAGAGGTTAGAGCCCTGGACTTCACTACCAGAGGTTGTGGGTTCAATCCCTGCTCTAGGTAGGGATTGGTGTGGCCTAGAGGTTAGAGCCATGTACTTAACTACCAAAGGTTGTGGGTTCAATCCCTGCCCTAGGTAGGGATGGGGTGTGGCCTAGAGGTTAGAGCCTTGGACTTCACTACCAGATGTTGTGGGTTCAGTCTCTGCCCTAGGTAGGGATGGGGTGTGGCCTATAGGTTAGAGCCCTGGACTTCAATACCAGAGGTTGTGGGTTCAATCCCCGACCTAGGTAGGGATGTGGTGTGCCCTAGAGGTTAGAGCCCTGGACTTCACTACCAGAGGTTGTGGGTTCAATCCCTGCTCTAGGTAGGGATGGGGTGTGGCCTAGAGGTTAGAGCCCTGGATTTCACTACCAGAGGTTGTGGGTTCAATCCCTGCTCTAGGTAGGGATTGGTGTGGCCTAGAGGTTAGAGCCATGTACTTAACTACCAAAGGTTGTGGGTTCAATCCCTGCCCTAGGTAGGGATGGGGTGTGGCCTAGAGGTTAGAGCCTTGGACTTCACTACCTAGATGTTGTGGGTGTCAGTCTCTGCCCTAGGTAGGGATGGGGTGTGGCCGTAGAGGTTAGAGCCCTGGACTTCACTACCAGAGGATTGTGGGTTTCAATTCCCGACCTAGGTAGGGTGGGTGTGTTGCCCTAGAGGTTTAGAGCCCTGGACTTCATTACCAGAGGTTGTGGGTTCAATCCCTGACCTAGGTAGGGATGGTTGTGGTCAGAGTTAGAGGCCTCGATTTCACTACGGTGTCTACCAGACGTGTGGGTTCAATCCCTGACCTAGGTATGGATGGTTGTGGCCTAGATGTTAGAGCCTTGGACTTCACTACCAGAGAGTGTGGGTTCAGTCCCTGACCTAGGTAGGGGTGAGGTGTGGCCTAGAGGTTAAGAGCCTTGGATTCACTACCAGATGTTTGGTGGGTTCAGTCCCTGACCTAGGTAGGGATGGGGTGTGGCCTAGAGGTTAGAGCCCTGGACATCACTACCAGAGGTTGTGGGTTCAATCCCTGTCCTAGGTATGGATGGGGTGTGGCCTAGAGGTTAGAGCCCTGGACTTCACTACCAGAGGTTGTGGGTTCAGTCCTGACTAGGCAGGGTGTTTGTGTGGCCTAAAGTTTAGCACCCTGGGACTTTCACTACCAGAGGTTGTGTGTTTTTTTTTCAATCCCTGCCCTAGGTAGGGATGGGGTGTGGCCTAGAGGTTAGAGCCCTGGACTTCACTACCAGAGGTTGTGGGTTCAATCCCTGCCCTAGGTAGGGATGGGGTGTGGCCTAGAGGTTAGAGCCCTGGACTTCACTACCAGAGGTTGTGGGTTCAATCCCTCCCTAGGTAGGGATGGGGTGTGGCCTAGAGTTAGAGCCCTGGACTTCCACTACCAGAGGTTGTAGGTTCAATCCCTGCCGTAGGTGGGGATGGGGTGTGGCTTAGAGGTTAGAGCCCTGGACTTCACTACCAGAGGTTGTGTGTTCAATCCCTGACCTAGGTAGGGATGGGGTGTGGCCTAGAGGTTAGAGCCCTGGACTTCACTACCAGAGGTTGTGGGTTCAATTCCCGACCTAGGTAGGGATGTGGTGTGCCCTAGAGGTTAGAGCCCTGGACTTCATTACCAGAGGTTGTGGGTTCAATCCCTGACCTAGGTAGGGATGGTTGTGGTCTAGAGGTTAGAGGCCTCGATTTCACTACGGTGTCTACCAGACGTTGTGGGTTCAATCCCTGACCTAGGTATGGATGGTTGTGGCCTAGATGTTAGAGCCTTGGACTTCACTACCAGAGAGTGTGGGTTCAGTCCCTGACCTAGGTAGGGGTGAGGTGTGGCCTAGAGGTTAGAGCCTTGGACTTCACTACCAGATGTTGTGGGTTCAGTCCCTGACCTAGGTAGGGATGGGGTGTGGCCTAGAGGTTAGAGCCCTGGACTTCACTACCAGAGGTTGTGGGTTCAATCCCTGTCCTAGGTATGGATGGGGTGTGGCCTAGAGGTTAGAGCCCTGGACTTCACTACCAGAGGTTGTGGGTTCAGTCCCTGACCTAGGCAGGGGTGTTGTGTGGCCTAGAGGTTAGCACCCTGGACTTCACTACCAGAGGTTGTGTGTTCAATCCCTGCCCTAGGTAGGGATGGGGTGTGGCCTAGAGGTTAGAGCCCTGGACTTCACTACCAGAGGTTGTGGGTTCAATCCCTGCCCTAGGTAGGATGGGGTGTGGCCTAGAGGTTAGAGCCCTGGACTTCACTACCAGAGGTTGTGGGTTCAATCCCTGCCCTAGGTAGGGATGGGGTGTGGCCTAGAGGTTAGAGCCCTGGACTTCACTACCAGAGGTTGTAGGTTCAATCCCTGCCGTAGGTGGGGATGGGGTGTGGCTTAGAGGTTAGAGCCCTGGACTTCACTACCAGAGGTTGTGTGTTCAATCCCTGACCTAGGTAGGGATGGGGTGTGGCCTAGAGGTTAGAGCCCTGGACTTCACTACCAGAGATTGTAGGTTCAATTCCTGTACTGGGTACGGATTGTTGTGGCCTAGATGTTAGAGCCCTGGACTTCACTACCAGACGTAGTGGGTTCAATCCCTGCACTGGGTAGGAATGGTTGTGGCCAATAGGTTAGAGCCCTGGACTTCACTATCAGTCCCTGCCGCAGCCATGAAAAAATACTTTCATAGTATTTCCATCCCATTGGTCTTTAGGATGAGACTTGAAACCGAGGTTGGATCAGTGGATTGTGGTTTATTAAGTACAATTCAACATTTTATATTTTCTACACACTGCATGTATTATCTATTTTTTATATATTATTTTAATATCAAGGCTGCCAGCGAGGGGATTAGCTTAGTGATAACGATGCCCTTGTTCTATATATATTTTTCAGTTGCATTTGGTTCTAACACACTGTTGAAAGAGCTCGATTGGACAGCCCAAAAAGAGTTCACAGATCACCGTAAGTAACCGAACATATGAGGGTCATCCAATAAATAGTGAAAACTATTATGTACATATATATGGATGAAATTTGGCATGCTGTTTTCATGACACTTCATCAATGACGTCGCATTATATGACATCATTTCATTCACTGACATGACTGTGACGTGATGTCGTCATCGCATATGTTAACCGTCATGGATGCAGTGATCTGTGATATGAAAAAATACACGTAGGTAAAAACTTGGCGTTTTAGCAAGAAAACCTGTAGAGACTAACAACTGTTATATTAACAACAACAAATATTACTTGCAGTTAGTAAACGGTATACATGTGAGGTGAAAGCTAACAGTATTGACATTAACCTCCTCATGTAGTTTAAATTCTTAACTTTAAATAAGACAAGGATGGATGTGGGGTGGATTTGATGCTGTCCAAAATAGCAGAAAATTGTATACAGTTGACATCAGTATTGACGTTATATTTTTATGAGATCATATGTCACTGTCGGAATGCTTTAGATTTAAGTTGGCATGGCAATAACTTTTTTACCAATATAAAAATCGCTATATACACTTTGTTAACCCGACTTATAGAAGCTTAATATACATTGGACATGCTGCCTCCATTTGCCTAGCAACTTGTATAGAAGACCAAATGTATGCAAATCAGTTATTAAGCATATAGAAGGTCTCAGTTGTGGTTTATAGGCTTGTGTATAATATTGGGACATTTGTATTATTAGCTCATCTAGAATGAAAGTGTATTCTATATACTTTATATACTGATAGGAAAAATTATTATTTGACCCAAACGACCACACAGATTTTTTAACTCCACAGTCACCTTTTTGTGCTTTTTGTGACCATGGGTTCAAAAATGGGTTTGGAAAGTAGTGGTGTGTGTATATAAAAATGGTAGAGCGTGAAGAGACTAATGCTAATTTTTGGCTGTGACTGGAGATATGTGGCTTATGGGATTTGTGGCCAGTGTAGCTCCTGATCAAATAGTACACTCCTGTAGCCTGCAGTATGACGGTTTTACATCATTGACACAGATTTTAAATGGGTTACTCCAATTTCATAAGAAACGTTTTTAATAAATATGTGGTTGTGACTGGAGAAATGGGTCTTATGGGTTTTGCAACCAATGAAGATCGAGATAGCTAACGAGCAATATAGACCATTATCAGGCTAGAGAAGTGTGCTACTTGATCAGGAAATACACTACATGTAGTCACAAATGACATAAACCCGCATAGCAGATTAAATCATCAGTCATGTAAGATCCTCTATATAGAACTTGTTTATTAATTTCATCAAAAAAACTCAGCAGAGCCTCGTTGTTTATGAAATATATATCTTGTTTAATAAATATCATATTATCATATAATATCCTCTATTTATGCTGTTTTAGGACAAAAGAAGGAGACTCGCAATGCAGTGTTCACTACCGGTGGTGGAAAATTACTGCACACTCAGATGGTTGTGCACGTCCCATATGACGATAATCCAGGTGACTTAATCAGAGCGTTTAAGGATGGACTTATGACGGCGGCACAAAAGCAAATGATCTCCGCTGTTATTCTCTTTCCAGCTATACGTAAGTTATGCCATCATCTATTGTGTAGACAAAACTTAACATAGCGGGTAAATGCCTTATACTTTGTGGCTGTGACTGGAGAAATTAGGCTTATGGGCTTTGTGATCAAATAGCACACTCCTGTAGCCTTAGGGCAATATATTGTATGGTGTTTCATTGATGGAATGGTGAACAGTGCAGATCCTGATCAGACTGTGCGGATGCACAGGCTAATCTGGATCTGCACTGGGCACAAAATCCATACGCCCCATTTTTATGCCCCCTATATGATAGCAAGGGGGGCATATTGCGTTGGTCATCCGTCGGTCCGTTCGTTCGTCCGTGTACATTTACATTGAAAAGTCGAAAAGTTCTCTCCAGTCCAGTATGCCACGGGGACATATCCATGTTTTACAAACATAATGTCTAGTTCACACATGCATTCACATCGCGATCCTCCATCATTCTGTGACAAATCTACGACCCCTGCTTATGTCAATGTCAAGGACTTAGAAAAGTTGTTGTCAGGGCCCACGTGGGGGTGTTCCATAAACCCTTGCTTACTGACAAATGTAGTTTGTCTTTTCGTTTTCTTTTAAAAATGTAAAAAAAAGATTCATTGACCCCTCATGTTTACAGGGCTCCAGATAAGGAATTAGTAATTGAGTATTGTCACTCCATCATTTCTGAAGCAATTGGGTATTTCACAATTTTAATTGGGTAAAATAAAATCACACTACTGTTTACACATCAACAGACAGCAATTATTGATTAGTTTCCTTCGAAATGAAAACATGTCTTACCATTTCATTAGAATTGTCTATTGAAATACCAAGATGAAAATATGCTATATTTGTGGTCTGTTTATTGTTTTCTGCAGCACGCTAAGGGTACCATAAAACTTTTATTGCTTTTTTTATACTCGCTACTTCAGATTTCAATTGGGTTTTTGGCAATTTTATTTGGGTATTTAAGCAAATATGCAGCTTATCTGGAGCTCTGTGTTTATTATGTACCCCGAAGAAGTGTTTGGGGTACATATAGTCACCACGCCGTCTGTCTGTCCATCGGATTGAGATTTGTGTTAAATTTTGCGGATACCCATTGTCTCCTTTAGTCGGATTGGGTTGAAACTTCATATGCTCAATAGTCATCATCCATATTTTCATTCTGTGGCCCACTCATGCTGCTCTTGTGCCCAAGGTCATGGTAAAATGATTTATATGTTTGTTTTTGCATTAAACTTTGTGATATCAATCAGTATTACTGTTTTTAACTCACCTGAGCCGAAGGCTCAAGTGAGCTATTGTTACCACTTTTCGTCCGTAGCCGTCCGTCAACAATTTCAAATGTCTTCTTCTCTAGAACCGCTGGGCCAATGTTGGTAATTCACATGAATGATCTATGGGTGGGGACACGCACCACCAGGCAGATTTCAAGAAACTTGGCAGGAATGATAGTCAATGCTGTTGCAGATTTGTTAAAATGGTGGCCCTGGGGTAAAAAATGGGCAGAGCCGGGTCAAGAAGATTTTAATTTCACATTTGACCGAATTTGGTCATATCATATATCAAATCGAAGGTCTGGACAAGACGATCACTCTGGAGTATTAGTTGTCGAAATTGGATGATTACGTCATCCAAGATGGCCGCCAAAATGTCAAAACGTCATCCTTTTATTTGGGATTTTCTTCTTGTGAACCACTTGGCCGAAGTTGGTCAAACTTCACAGGGATGATCTATGATTGGGGGCAAGTCAGATTTGTAAATTTGGAGGTCATCACCTAATCCAAGATGGCTGACATGGGAAAATATGTCAAATTCTTAAAAAATCTTCTTGTCATGAACCGCCAAACAGATTTCAACGAAAGTTGACAGGAATGATCGACGGTCAATTCTCTATCAGATTTGTAAAAGTGGTAACCCAGGGGTCAAAAATTGGCGGGGCCCTGGAGGTCAACTAAGGGTCAAATTTTACATTTGATTTGACCGAATATGGTCATATCAAATCGAAGGTATTGATGAGACGATCACTCTGGATAATTCTTTGTCGAAATCGGATGAATAGGTCATCCAAGCTGGCCACTGAAAGGAAAGGTCATCCTTTAATTAGAGAGTTCAAAAGTGAACCACTTTGCCAATGTTGGTCAAACTTCACAGGGATGATGTATGGGTGGGTCATGTCAGATTTGTAAATTTGAAAGTTTACGCGTAATCAAAGATGGCCGCCATGGAAAAGTAGGTCAAATTCTTAAAATGTCTTCTTACAATCTGCCTGACCAATTTGACGAAACTTGGTATGAATGATCAATATTTAATGCTGTTTCAGATTTGTTCATATGGTGGCCCCTGGGTAAAAAATGGCCGTGAAATCGGGATCCAGTATGGATTTCCAACTTACACATTTGACCGAATGTGATCGTGTCATATATCAAATCGAAGGTATCGAAGGTATCGACGAGACGATCACTCTGGAGCATTTTTTTCTTCAAAATTAGATGATTACGTCATCCAAGATGGCCACCGAAAGGTCAAAAGGTTGTTCTTTTAATAAAGATTTCAAACGTCCTCTTGTAAACCGATTAGCCAATATTGGCCAAACTTGACAGTTATGGTCCGTGTGTGAAGCGTTTTGAT